>JBBMFX010000037.1:6743767-6757707 GCA_037832545.1 Rhabdalestes septentrionalis | reverse complement strand
AGACAGCTATACAGGAATTTAGGTATCTCATCTTTTGCTTTGTTTATTGCTTACAAAATATTTCATAAAAGATTTCATATGTCAATTCTTTTGTCCTCTAAGCTTGATTTTTGTTTGGAAAAGGTTCTGGGATGCCGTGTTTTATAATCCATGTTGTTCACAACATCCACTCTCAAAATGAATTATTGAATATTATTTGCTTATTTAGTTTTGCACTGGAGTTACAAAGCTAATTGTAACAAGTACTGTGCATATCTAGATCCCGCAGATTGACAGAGGTAGCTTAACTCTATCTGAAGTAAACTTGTTTGGTTTCAAATTTCACTTCCATTGCATGATAACTTTAGCCTCATAGCTCCTGTACAATACTAAAGAAGGAGACAGCAAACATCAAACTGATTACGCTGAAAAAGTTCAGAATATGTGTAAATTAGAATATGATGATATGGCAAATACTGGGAAACTAATATGTAAGTTACAGGCGTTTGGGGCTGAGGAAATGAAGTGTGGGCTCCTATAAAGTCCCTGGGAGTGTAAGGATGTAACCGCACACAACCCACACACACATGTGCATACACACGCTCAGACTCATGCAAAAATACTTCCATAAACACTCAATTACTTCCTCAGACCACAGTTGCTCCAGATTGAAACGCTAGGGGGCTTTTTCTTCTCCACTATATGTCTGCAAGACAAAAATTGGCACAACTGGTCAGACACATACTGATACTCTTTTCCATGGCTGTGCAATTTGGCTGGCCTAACTCCCTCTTCACTTTAACTCTTCTCGAGGGACCTGGATTGCCAATTGCCTTATATAATATATTTCCATTCTTCGGGGGGGTTGGACCCTGCATTGTTCTTTGTCCTCTACTCCTCTGCAATCAGTTCCAGTGTAGGGATCACAGACTAGTGTGTTTTGCTTTTAAACTGCAATACACACTGTGCACTCTTCCTTTGATCCCTTTCCACAAAACCCTCGCCCCCCACCCCCCACCCGCCGATTTGTGCCAGTCTATTACTTATGTTGTTATTTACTTTGAAGAGAGGCCACTGTAATTGTGTTGCCTTTTGTGACCTGTATAAAGCCAGTGTTTAGCAAAGAGATTTAGCCTCCCAGCCTGTTGTCATGTGCAGTAAATTGCTGTTGATGGAACGGTTGGCGTTGGCACAGTAGCTGCTACGTGGAGTGTGTTTGTGCAGATGGTAATCCTCGTCGCTGGTGGAATGCTGGGACTCAGTATAGCAGCCATGTCTATGGAGACCATGCTGGCCTGCTGCACTGCTGGAGATCCAACCTTGACCAATCAGCAGTGACCAATCAGGGTTAGCCATGTGGTACTGTTCATGCGATAAATTTAGATTCATTCTGATACATTAAACTCTTCTAGATTTTAGGTAAGTGTGGGAAATTATTACCAATGGCACATTGTTCCATCATGTAAGTTTAATTTGGCTATGCCGAGTAAAATACTGAGCAAAATAATGAATGTACTTATAGCATAATAGTATTTTTAGCATAACATTTAACCTTTTATCATATCTCATTACTATAAATTTGACTTCGTACCTATAAATATGAACAAAAAATATCATTCAAAACACATACAAAAGGATGTGTATTATAAGCAATTTGAAAATGAGCTTTATATAATGATGTTACAAAAATGTTTTTACGGTTTCATTATAAAAGATATTTCCATTGGTTGGTAAGATTTCATGCAACTAATGGCAATTATGGTAAAGGTGAATGAGGTTCCTCAGGTTATCAGAGACAACATTTTTACTGGAAACTCAACAGAGCTCTAAGAAAGATCTTAACTATATCTGTCAGTACAATGTATTTGTTAATATGCAAGTGGAAAGTTCATGAAACCTCAACTAATGAACCCCAGACCCATTTCTTTCATATAAATGGTAAGGAAGGGAAGAGAGAAGCCAGCAGCTCCTTAAAAAGACTTGTTAAGGACAACATTAAAGCCGGAGGAAAAGTTACATAAGGAACAATAGACAAGTAATTGAATTTCCATTCTTACATTGATAACTCATCTCATGAAGAAAGAAACAGAGATATGTGTTGAAAGTCGTCAAACTCACATTTAGACAAATCAGTTGACTACCTTTGTTTTAATAGTGGGTTTTTCAGTTTAGGATTAGTTTAGTCCTAAAATTTATCCTGTTCAGATCGTCAAACTAGAAATGCAATGACTTTATTCGGGTACACTAAATCCATTGTTTTCATTAAACTTTAGGAAGTAAGATACTTTAAAAGATTACATTTCTAGTAATAGACCAAGAAAGAATTGCGACTTTGTCTTCAGAATTTTTTATACTGTTGTGATTCAAGGCCGGTTCCTTAGAACTACAAGAAAAAACAAAACTTATGCTAAAGTCACCGTTCTTCTTATTACACATCAGTCAGCACACAAACATATTCTTTATTACTGTTAACAAGAAAGTGATTGCCAGTCGTTCTGCTAAGACACATGCTGCTGGTAATCAAAGATGGAGCATTAGGATTCCACTAGGCTTGCCAAAGTTGGTTCACTTGATTTACAGTCTTCTACTGAAAATCTGCTGCTACTCTTATTTTCTGTGCTCTTTGAGGCACAGTTAGGATAAATGAAAAGCTCCAAAATGAAATAAATGTTCTTTATTAGTCATAATTCTTAGAACTAATTGTCTAAGAAGCAAAGTTGTCTGATTTTTTTTTTTTTTCACTGACACAATCCAGCCTGATTCAGTAACATAACCCGGTGCCATTTAAGATGATGACCTCCAGAAGCCCCGGTAACATATGGAGAACTGATTTCAGTTCCCAAGCGCTGCATGACATAACATGAAACTGGCCTACTCTTGGACGGTTTAAAGACCCACTCACCGGTTATTGAGGTTGGAAAGTGGTGATAGCTCTGCTTGTAAGAGAGGAATTTGCTGCTCTGTGCTTTGAGAGCTATTAGATTCTCCACCACTTATTACTTTTCCACTGCCGGTTCTCCCCCTCGCTGGAAACATTTGTAATGTACTAGGGCTTGTTTTGCAGTTCCCAATGGAAGCCACACACTGTGAACTATAGGAGTTCCAGTTAAAAGAAGCAGGATTATTAATTGTCTGGGACTGAGTTACCAGCCACTGACTCAGTCCATCTGATCTGAGCAATGTGATGATAACTGAGACTCCTGTAATGGTAAAAAAAAAAAAAAAACTGACAATGTGCAGTTGCTAAAGACATCCTTCAACATTAACATGTTTTCCTCCAGAATCCATTGTTAATATCCAAAGCAATGTGTTGGAATGATCTCTCTTGTTACTCCTTCATCATGTTTTCTCTTTCTCTCTTTAGGGACCGAAAGGTCATCCCGGTCCACCTGGCCATCCCGGAGAACCTGTGAGTTCTTTTGCTGGTTATTCTCCAATTTTTCTCCACAATTAATGCTCTCACTTGAAGTTCAACTACAGTTTGTAGAAACAGAAAGCACCCAAATTAACAGAGGCTATGAATGAAGTTTAAGAAGATCTAGAACTCAATACGTACTGAGTATAATTGAGCATAATCCTCTACTAATACAAGCTATGATCATAGAAACAGGATGGTTTGGTAATCAAAGTACTTCTAAATTGTGGTCAAAATAAACTGAACTTGATCCAAACATAGTCCAAGCTAGAACTGGTCCAAATTAAAATAAAAAAAAGATTTGGATGTAAGAGTTTAGATCACTTATTTCCAAGTGTACCCATGAGTGTAGTAAGGATTGAGCAGTTTCAAGAAAATGAATGAATGAAACAGTGTTTTGATTGCCCATATTGAAGGAGTTTTGGCATTATTTTGCATATTTTTGGTTAAGCGAGAACCCCAATACAAACATGAGGCACAAAAGAAAATGTAGGGGAGAGATCCCTCGAATTACAGTTTGTCTGAAATAGACCTTTAAATGAGATTTTAAAGTGGAAAAAGAAAAAAGGGACAACAGATGTTGTTTTTTCAAGGGGTCATTTGCAATCATAAAGTCATACTGTGGGTCAGGATATACTTAATACAGCAGATGTGTGCGTACTGTGTGCGTACACCAGGACTGCATGATCAGCATTCATTACATACTCATTTACTCATAAAAGGATTAAAGCTATAACCTCTAAAGTACAAGTCCGAGTCCTAACATCCCCTGCCAGCACAATAATGTCTTCATTGATTACTTGTTTTGATTTAGCACAAGATTAACAATGAACATGAACAGATGAGGACTAATTACTTGATATCCTGAGACAGGCAGGTGGTTAAAGTGTTCATTTTCATGACATGCTCAATCTGGAGCTGACCTTGTCTACTGCCTCCACTGTATGTGTTGGCAGTGCAATTTGGGACCTTGCTGTGTTCATTCCTGAGGACGTACGCAACCTATGGCCCACATGGTGCGGTCGTCCTGCATACCGTTAAAAGCAAGCATGTAAACAGAACTATAAGTGATATGCTCTTTGATACAGCTCCTGTAAATAACTTTTTTTCGCTCCTGTTTGTTAGGACGCCGTTAAACATGCTCAGAACTGCTTAACCAGCTTTACTTAGTAACAGCTGGACGCTGTACAGTAAATGTCCAAACAGTTTTCCCAGAGGGATTCAGAATGGTTACTCACTAGGCAGCGTAATGTACACGGATATAAAAATTCTTTCCTTGCACAGTAATTGCATGTGGCATACAGGATGTTCTACACTTTAAGTCATTTCATTGTAATTATGGGCTTCTGTAATGATCTGACTCTGCTCATATGACCAGAAACAAAGGCCCTTGAACACACAACACATCATAAAACGATATTTTTATGGCTCTGTTCTGCATTAATTATACATCCTACAGTGTTGTTAAGGCACTTGAAAGGAAAGAGACCCTGTTTCTGGCTTGTGACTCCTTCTGTGTCCCATTTAGACATGAGCCAAAAGCTATAATGCTTAGTAAGTACAAATTATCACCGTAAGAATATCTCAGTTCTATTATAATGATACGGAATAAAAAACAATCATAGTCATGCTGCTTCAAACTGTATTTCCAATAAACCTTTACAGTTGCTATATTTTAAGTGGCAGTGATGGATGTGAGTAGCATGCAGTCTCACTATAAAGCAAGGGTCAGGGTGATGCATTTTTACATTCATAATTTGAACAACAAGCAATAGTAGTGCTGATGATCATTTAAGATTGTTTTTAAATTAATTTGTTTTAAAGAAATAAGAGGTCCAGGTCTATGACATCTCTGCTATCTTTGCTGTCTTTTTTGAAACATTTATTTGTAAAATATTACCCAAACTGTGAGCATTTTGGCCAGTAATGAAATTATGATATGAAAATTTCATATTTTTACAGGAAAGAACTTGCTCTCACTATTGAGTGGGAGATGCTGATGCTGATGAATCAGTCACGGCGCATTTATCCTGTCTTCTCATTTTTTCCCTGTCTCTTCTACTTTCCTCCACAATTTCCACAGGGGGAGCGAGGGCCTGATGGAAGTCCGGGTGCCAAAGGTTATCCTGGCAGGCAGGTGCAGTAAATCTCCTGTTGTGCTGCTGCCTTGTAGAGTAGTCCTTGAAATGTATGTTCTAAGACTCTATATGTGCAGTTTATCAGGGAGTCTATAGTTAAGCCTTCAATCTTCTCAAGTCACCAGCAATCTTTTTTTTTTATGTTCAGTCCTTAGAAGCACTGGAGAGGTAGTAACATGAAACTAGGAGAACACATTAAAAACAAAACAGAGTCTGTCTTATTTGTGGGTTTAGTACTAGCCCACGACAGGTATAATCTTCTTTTAGGGCAGCCTAAGTCATGAATAACATTCCGTATGCTGGAAAACTTTGTTTGGCGCATGACGGATGTCCCGCACACACAGCTGAGTGTAATTGCAACGGCTGGGCATTATAAATCCCACTCTGTTTCCTCCTCACCGTCTCCAAACTCCTCACATCTGGCAGAGCAGTGCGGACTTGGCCTCGGCTTAAATGTTTATGATAGCAGGGGATCACAAATCTGGACCCTTCTGCTGCCTCGATCATTAAAGCCTGCTTTAGAGAGCCCAGCTGGAACAGTGATGGCTGATGGTAGCTTCAGCATGCTATTCAGGTCCATTTTCACTGCAGAGCTGAAACTGTATAAGGAACAAAATAATCTCAATTACAAAATACTTCACTGGATCAAATGTCAGCTCTTTTTTAAATTAAGTTTGATGCGCTTAGTAAATCCTGTGAGATTTAACATGTCTCATTGACTCATAAGTCCATTTGTATAAAACCTGAAAACAGTTTTAAAGCTGTGAAAACATCACATTTACATATACTGCATATCCATCGATTCATCCTCCAGCAGTTTAGCTTCACCCATTCACACTGTACTGCTTTTTGAATGAGGCAAAATAGAGAGCATCCAATCAAAACAGTCATCTCCATCAGTACTAGAGCACAGCCTGTTTAATTCTAAGGGACAGAGAAATGTAAACAACATATTAATACATTTATGACAGTGTTTGTTACCACATAAACATCCTAAGTGAACATCAAAGAAAAAAGAAATCTGTGACAAATAAATACATACAAAAATAAATACATGAAAAAAGTCATGATCCAGTAATAATAACACTGATTTAAAATATTTGGCATAAAATGTTTAGAAATGGGTTTTCCGTCCAGCTTAGTTGTGATTAATGTAATAGGGAACAGTTTGAACATTTAAAATATTAATTATCATAAGTGAAATTGCTGTCTAATCGCTGTTTATACATTGAGAATTTGTGACAGCCCTACTTCAACAGAGAATTAGATTCACCTTATCATACAAAATCGATCGAATGATGTAACAACCTGCAGTTTGCTCCAAGCCAACACACCTTATCAGCATGTTCAAAATGAAGAACAGATGCACTGATGCCTTTATTGCTGACCTAAATCATTCCCTATAGGCTGCAATCAGTGATCTGGTGATTTCAGAATATTCCTCATGGTTGCTATTAACTTCAGTGTTTCACAACCTTGCAAAGCTCCACTTATTTATATCATGGCATGCCAAGAGTGCTCTGAATTGAAGAAGTGAGCTGTATTACTGGGTCATTTCAATATTTGCCTCTTCTAAATATTTGAAAGGATGTTTTTGGGAACTTTGAATGGTGTTGAAAGGAAGTTTGGGAGATGTTACACCAAGAATGAGCCCATGTGGAACACTACACTGTTCTTTTCTACAACACAGCTCAGGATAGTGACTTCGATACAGCTCGCTTCTTCATTAATTGTTCTGTTATCTTCCTGAGCTTTCAGCTCCATATTTGAAATTTGTAGTGTTGAAATATCGCTTTAGAAGACGTACAGTGTTCACTGCACTATTCCTATCACCTACAGATTATGTCCAAAGGTTTGAGGACACCTGCTTATCCAATATTACTCAAATCAGGGGCATTCCTAGAAAGTTTGTACCACCTTTGCTGCAATAACAGCTTCTACTTTCTACTCTGGGAAGGCTTTATATTGAACCATTGCTGGGAGGATCTGATTGCATTCTGCCAGAAGAGCAAGTTTCTGTTAGTTATATTGGATGATTATGCTGCTCATCTGAAGGTTGTACATATGGGCTAACTTCACTCTTTTTGAATGTTTGTTGTTCAGATAATTTCCTACTTTAAAATCCCATGAATCACAAAGAAGCACATCAGCTTCACTAAAGGAAATTGTGAAAGATCATGTTATATGTACATAAATTCATGTTTAATCTAGAACCTTGAATTTCCTCTTTGTAAATTAGATCATTGTAAATGCTAAATATTTTCTGGCACCACATGAACACAATATTAGTTCCGGATCACTCCAGCTCATCCCAGAGGTAGTTAGTTGAGCTCTGTGTTTCTGTGTATAGGACCTTCTTCAGAGCATCCTATTTTATTGGTTTTACTGTAGATTATCGAAGATATGTTTGCACGGCTGAAGCACTGTACCAGCAGTGCGTGTACATAAGTGTCTGATTACCATTGCAGAAGAGAAATGTCTGGAAATTGTCCAGACTTTCTTTCTACTTCTCCATGTATACTTCAAATATGTTCAAGTCTGTCGCTTTAACCTTGCTTCTAGAAACCTTAACTACTACAATATCTTATTTTATCAAAGCTAGTTTCCATTTTTTGTATATTATGTTTTGCTTCATTGACCATATTCAAAAACTGATGTGACTTAATCAAATAACAATAAAACATGAAAAATGTTACATTCAGATTTTGCTTCAAAATCACAGACAACATTGTTCCCATTTTTAATTACTCTCAATCAAAGCTGTTATTCTTGATCTGAGCTGCTAGCATAAAACCACTAGTTCACAGTCTTGTGTTTTGTAGGGTTTACCTGGGCCTATAGGAAATCCAGGACCTAAAGGAGTTCGGGTGAGTGACACAAAGAGGTTTATTTATATTATTGTGTTTGGCTCTGACTAATACCTTCCCACACTGAAAAACTGAAGGTACAGGAAAAGAGCTCTGTAGAGCTATGCCATTGGAAAGCCTTTTAAAAGTTTCAAGAATCTCCATATAATGTTAAGGTTCTGCTACAATTAAAGTATTTGTTTGCTTTTTTGGAGTTTATAATCGAAGCCAGTACCACTTAGGAACTAAGCAGTGAGTGTAGTTGAAGAATATGGAGGCTGATGATTTTTAAATCTGTGCACTTCTGTGCGATGTGCCCATTGTATTGCATTTTTAACACCTATAAAGAATTCTATTCATTGGGTGAATATTTCATAGTAGACAGGCCAATAGAAATCATTTAAATTATGTGAAGTAAAATCTATATGTATTAATGTGGATCAAAGTTAGGAACCTTCCTTTCTTATACAAGGTTGTTTAGCTGCAATAGGGTGTTGTTTGTCTTATTGATGCTTAGTGTGTGCTGACAGATGTGCTGTTTACTATCAACATTTTGTAGCATAACATACATTTAAACAAAAAAAAATGAGGAGGTATTAAATAAGATAGCTGTTAGGACATCAACTGCTCTTCTGTTGCTTGTGTTTAAACTACATTTCTATGGTTAGATAATTGTTACTACTGTATGATATATTGTGATCAAGTTCACATCTCCACCCATTCTGAAATCTTTTCATAATTCCTTCCATTACTGCATTATTTAAACCTGATGCTACAATGAGACTATTGTGGTAAATACCATGAAACTGCTGTTTCTGGTCATTTCCTCTAATAATGAAAGACTGATTCATTCATTACAAGAAGTAAGTTTTCCATTTGAGTTCTCAGTGAAATGATTTTGTACAAACACTGGTTTAAAAGAGTTTCCCCTAACTATTTGTTGCTGGTAGGGCAGTGAGAAGGAATCGTTTTTTATCAATTGCACTTTATATTCACTATACCCTAATTCTGCTTGTTCAAATGCAAACTGCAATACACCTACATTCTGAAACATTCTCACTCTCAGTTACATTTGTGTACACTAAATGCAATAAGGCATGACCTGAATTTAATCACAAGTTTCTGTCAGCCTGTTTTGTGGAATAAACGCCCTTTCATTTTTACACATCAAAACAAAACTTATTTTCAGAATGTAAAGCTAATGTGAATGTTTATTTTTGGCATAACTGGTGGTTTCGATAATAAATATATACATATATAATGACAGCTATAAATATATATTTACCACTGGAGGCCTGGTGGTTAGGGAGTTGCCCCTGTGATCAAAAGGTCATGGGTACTATTCTCAGGAAAGACATTGGCACCACTGAGATTGCCTTGAGCAAGGGACCGTCCCCATACACTGCTTGACGGGTACTACATCACTGGCTTCTCTCTGCTTCACTTAGTGCATGGATTAAATGCAGAGGAAGAATTTCACTTTGGTCACACTGTGTGACCTGCTGTGTTCACCTGTGACTATAAGGGGCCACTTTAATTCATTTTACATAAAAATGTGGCAAACTGGAGGTAATAGCTCTCAGTCTTGTTGTTGTTGTTGTTGTTGCTGTTGTTGTTGTTGTTGTTCTCTTCACTAACATTTTCATAACCATCATTCCTGTGTGTTTAGTCCAGTTCAATCAGCTTTAGCCCTCCAGCTGGACGCCTCAGTGATCCCTGGCGTGAGGGTATGTGCCCTTGGACTACATCGTGGAAGCCAGCACCATGCAGTCCATGGGCATATACACTTGCCTCAAGGCCTTGCTCTTCATGGAGACTTCCCTCATCCACTGAGGCTATCTGCTGGACCTCCTTAGACTTCAACTGGAGCTTTAGCATTAGCACAGCTCAGAGTGCTACTGTCACACCATGTGAACTTTCTGTTTCTCTCTATTTCTCTTTCCCTCATTCTTTCTTTCTCTCTCTCTTTCCCTCTCTCTCTCTCTCTCTCTCTCTCTCTCTCTCTTTCTCTCTCTCTCTCTCCCTGTCGTGCTTGCTCATTCCCTCTTGTAGGGCTTCATTGGAATTCCTGGCCTCTTTGGTCTCCCAGGACCTGATGGAGAAAGAGTGAGTCTAGCCATTGATCTTGACCTTTTCAACAAGCACATGACTCTACAAGTGTTGTAACTTATCTCTTAAAAATGTTCCACTGCCATTTTTCTCCAGGGACTCAATGAAACTCTGAGTCTCTGAGTCATCGAGGCTCAAATACATGCTGAGACCTTTTTTTTTTTTTATCACCAACATAATGTAACAAGAAACATGAGCTTCCAAATTCTGTGGAAGGTTTTAGTGCAGCCCCCTGGAGAGAGAGTGGCAAGTACCAATGGAGTGGCAAGTTCCACTGGAGAAAGTCTCCATCCTGTGGTCTGCAGATATCCCACAGATGGTACCCGGAACATATGGTGTGGCACAACAATACTGATTGTTAGTTTAGTTAAATATGAAACATATTTAACACTTTTTTGCTGTGTATGTCATTTACTGTGAATGTCAGGTCGTTTTGGGAAAAAAAGGGTTTAAAATACATAAAAAATAAACAAAAAATAAATGTTACCTCTGTAAACCTCCCCTTTCTCTGTCTAATTTACATTTACAATGCAGGTGTAATGATCAGAGAAGAAAACAGAATTAATGTATCAAAACAGTAAGATATAGTGAACCAGCTGCTGATGAAGCGCATTACTTTTGTTAATGTAAAACCAAAATATAGTCTGAAAGCGCGATGTTTTTGTAAAATTGATTATTGAACTAGATTGGTAATGGGCAGCGTTAAGCACGAGCCACTTCATCATGGCAGGCCAGAGGCCGCGTGCTCAAGGCGAAGTCTGGTGAATAGGGGCACGCTCCACTAAAACCATACAGATCTCGCTGGCGGCGTGGGCTGTCACTGCTCTATCAATATTTGCACAGGGTCTTTTGAGCTAGTGGAATTCCAGCTAGTCCTACTGTGTGGGAATCGTATTATAAGCTGCTCAGGAGCTGGAAGAAGGCCTTCTGCGGATTAGCCAGATCGGGTCACTCGTTTTCAGGCTCCAGAGGGAGCGAGTTTTGTTGTTCTCTGATAGAGTCTCTTTTGTATAAGAGACAAGACTGGAAAAAGCACTTTTCAACACTGACACAGTACATTACATTGCCATGATTGCTTATTAATTGACTCTCTTGGCTCTCTTTCCCTCTCTGTCTCTTCTTTGTTCCTCGCTGTTCTTTCCTGTTTCTTTTTTTCTGCGCAGGGTATTCCTGGCGTTCCTGGGAAGAAGGGCAAGATGGGTAGGCCGGTAAAGTTTTCTCTCACCATCCTCTCTCTGTACAATCCTCTGTGAATGGCATGTGAATGGATGTGTGCACTGGAGACCAACCAAACATTTTGTGAGCAAAACTGATTTTAAGGGTGTAAAAATGTGCTACTTGGTCAAATTTTATATTTACATTTTTAAATGAATGGTACTTTTCAATTTCCATATTTTTTAAGCACTAATAAAGAACAGCAACTCACAAAATTGTTAATAAAATTCATTTAGAAAATTCCCAGCATTCCTTTAATGAGGCCCCCACCTTTTTGCTAGATGTTGGAGGAACTGTTGGAAGTAATTGTATGCTTAATCCTACTAGCATGTTTTCTTTTAATTCGGCCTGTACGGCTGGGATAAAATGGAGCATCACTTTGATAGTCTTTATTAAAGATCGTCATATAAGATAGAACCCATTGAATCCTCCACATCATGGGTCTGGAATTTTGCAGATACCGTTAAGTCATTTAAACCTCTTCTTATCAGCCTCACAATATTTGGTCGTGTCCTAGTGCGTACTTGCTGCAGCGCCTTGTTTAAAGTTAGCGCTACATATCACAGCAGCATAGAGCTCTGAGAGTGATTTCTGCTTTGGGATTTTATGGGCCTTCTTTCAAAGAACATTCTGGAGTGTTTTCTCTGCTTGAAATGCCTACCCTGTGTTTAACTATAGCCCGCATGTCTCCACAAGGCATCACTGTAAATCAATCATCGTGCTACTGTGCTGCTTTCACAATTGAGACTCATTGAGCTCAGGCCAAGCCACGTGTGTTCGCTGTGCTGTTCTACAGCAGCCTCTCTGTGTCAGTGGTCGAAGTTCGTGTTTCTTAAGAGTCTTAGCTGTTAGACTCAGAGCCTGCAACTACGCTAATCTGTCTGTCCACAGCAGAAAACTAATCTGACCTCTGTGAGAACCTGATGAACTGTCTGCACACACTTTCGCTCACATTATATTGTGCTTTCTGTATGTGACAGTTTCACAAAAAATGTCCAACGATTGATTATACTGTGCAAAGCTGCAAGGAATCAAAACTAAGAGAAGTAAAGAAAGGCAGGAAGAAGAATACAAAGTAAGAAATAAAAAGGACAGAAGAGGAAAACGAAGGGATGCTCAAAGAAAGGAATAAAAAATAGCGAAGAAAGTGATGGAAGTGAAACAGAACACATATCATCATGGATAAGTTCTGATTCTAATTCTAAAATAAGTGCATAAAGAACACTGAGGAAGAAAAGAAAAGGAGGAAATGGAAGAGAGGAGGAAAGAAGGCAGAAGTAAATATGAAAGAGGAGTATGAAAGGAAGGAAGGACATGGGGAAAATGACAGAAAGGAAGAATGAAACAGGATAGGAAAGGAAGAAAGAAAAATAACAGGCACAGAACAACAAAGAAAGATGGAAATAAGGAAAGGAAGAGTAAAAAGAGAAACAGAAGGGAAAGAAAGCAAGAAAGAAGAAGTGAAGGACTTGAATAGCAGGGGTGGATAGGAAAAGAAACAAAGAAAGACAGGGAGAAATAAAGAAGACAGGGTGAGATTGAGAGTGAAGTCGTGTCTAATCTGACTCATAGCTTCGTCCTGAGTCATGCGTGGTGTTACATCCTCCTATTTCTTTATCTTCCTCCTGGGTTGACTTGGCAGTAATGAGGTCAGTCTCCTATCTGCTGGGCTCTGCGTTTGGCCGGGGACAAGAGGATGAACAGAACTTCCTCCTCGGCATATCATCGCTCCGTCCAGGCTTTGGCCCGTGACTACTATACTGAGAGACGGCATGCCTTACTTCAAATGGGTGGAAGACACTCTCTCTTTTTAGCGATCTGCGTCCTTTATGATCACACCGATTATGTCCCAGTTAGGCTAAAAGCAGTGTTGCCTGTAGCATATAAACAGTTCTTTCAGGTTTATGATGCCTTCTGAAATATTACCACCACTGCGCAGCACGCCTGCAATATTTCTGTTGCCATGGGAAGCTTATTTGAGTTGCGTCCATGGAGACAAAACGTGTTCCACATGGGTAGCAGTGTTGAGTTTGGCTCCTGGAGCCGCACACTTCCAGCGCACGACAGCGTGCTACGTCATGGCCTCGTGTTCACTTATATAATGAAATAGTAGATGAAGAAAAGAAAAAGCCCCGTCAGCAGATCTACGGCGGTCTCCCCCTCACACACAATTACTATCTATCTCTCTCTCTCTCTCTCTCTCTCTCTCTCTCTCTCTCTCTCTCTCTCTCTCTCTCT
>JBBMFX010000037.1:6732669-6742776 GCA_037832545.1 Rhabdalestes septentrionalis | reverse complement strand
TCTCTCTCTCTCTCTCTCTCTCTCTCTCTCTCTCTCTCTCTCTCTCTCTCTCTCTCTCTCTCTCTCTCTCGAGCACTTGGCTTTTACCAGCACAAGGAAACACTCAGCCATGGAATTTCCTGTGTGGCTGACAGAATTGAGCATCGCGCTCATTACTGTGACTTTATGTGAGCACCAAAAACTCAAAACAAAGTAACTAGTCCTGAATTTCGTTATTAATTAAAAGTGCCTTCAGAGTGCTGCCACGAAACAGTCATTACTATCTGACACCAACAATTTATAGCGGCGCATAAACTTTGATGGAAAAAAAATGCATTTCGGGCCCAGCGTCAGATTTCCTCACCTCTCAACAAGGGTATTACTTTGTGTACTTGCACTGCAGTTTTAGTGTCTGGGAACATGAATCCCACTGCTGAATAACCGAACAGTGTTTCTTCTTTGCTGTGGCACCTTGGAAACAGTATGTGTTCTGCTGAAGACATTTGAGATATTATATTTCACTACAGTAGTTTTCAAATGCAAGGACTGTTTGCCGTATAGTAAAGTCTAAGGACTGTGACTGTGTGTTATTTAGAGATGCTGACAACTTTACAAGGCTCACAACCTGCTAACAACATCTTAAAGCACGTCCATTAGTGGGCATTCTCCGCTGTTTAGTAGTTTGGCCTGAGGGAGAAAAGTAATGTTTGGACTAGCCTTTGACTTTTAGTGCTACTCCTGTCCCTGTGCTGCTCTATTGTTTAGTGCTAATATATAGGATGTATAGTGCTTTGTGATTCCCTTCTTATTCAGATTTGAAAGCTTTACAAGATTCCCTTAAGGCTAGCTCTACAGGTTGAAACATACATGTCATGCATGTAATATGATTAATGTGTAGTTTTACAGTTACTTGAAGCAGTTCAAGATTAGAAAATTGTATGCAACACATTACATGCTAGCAACACCAGTAGCTAGTATTTTCCACATAGTGTGTCATCCTGGCTAAATAATGTCATCTGCGATGTTATTTTTATTTTAAGAGAGGGGAAAAGTAATAACCTAGCAATGTAGATCCCAATACAGGAGGCTAACAAGGTAGAACAAATACTGGCACAAGCTGGGATTTTTTTATATTTTCAGGCTAGCTAACTGGTCAACTGGTAAAATAACATTACTCCACGAGACCACCCTGAGTCTTGTTTTACTTAGTTCATGATATATTGATTAAAATCAGTCTCTCTCTTCTGTATTTAGGGCTTTCATGGGGATTTCGGGGAGAGAGGACCACCGGGGCCTGACGGAAACCCAGTAAGTAACACTTCAGCAGTGTGACCTGTAACCATATTGAGTTTCAGCCTCCAGGAAAAGTCTGAAATGCCCTTTCTGTATGACATTTAAAGTGAAACCACTTTTATTACAGAGGGGTTTAGGTGTGAGGCAAGGGTTATCGTAAACTACAGGTACAGGCACACATGCAATTTCTCAATCCAAAACTATAACTATAGAAATCAAATTGATCACTAAACAGCAAACTGACTTTTAGATGTTTAGTTGAAAGGACACTCCTGCATTTAATATCTGTTCTCTATCTGCTGCATTTATGCTGTTAAGCACTGGCCTGTTGGCTTCTAGTGTAAGTGTGTGATTAGATTAAACTGTTCTTTTCCAAATACAGGGAAGTGCATCGCAATGTTGCTCATGTTAAGCAAATGTACAACACAAATGTAACAAGTAAATAGTACTGGAGCTTTTCTTTAATGCTCCATTTCAAGACATGAATCTAATTCCAGTTTCAAGACACCCAGTAAATCAATTTCTAAACAATATCTGTTTTTGGGCTGTACAAGATATATTCGAGTCCCAGGAAACCAGCCGTGTCTTTTAGAACTCTGCTTGCCCTCATCCTGCCCTCTTTCTGCTCGTCCCACACCACTTACTATACGAGCTGCTTTGGCCACAAGAACCACCGATGGCTAATAAATACCACCACTAACTGACACCGCAGTCACACACACTCCGGCCAGCGGGTCGCCCAGCAACCACTGTGTCTGCAACTGTAGACCTGGAGACGCTTGTAATGAGGAAGTCAGCTGTCACTGCTGGAGCGCGCCACAGAAATTTGGGTTCGCCATCAGACGGATTTCTACACTTCTAATGGATTTCCCGGATTCTGTTTTTACACCCAGCATGTCGGTTCCATGTTTCAGTAGTTGTTTTTGACAGCTCGTGTTATGCTTTGCAGAAATTATTTTCATATTTTCTCAGTCAAAAATCTATCAGTTTGTTTTGATATTAGGAATTTCACAAATAAAGTTCCTGGCCCTTCAACAAAAGCAGACATTAAATGTAGTACATTTTCTAAATTGGCCACAATTGACATAAGATCTCTTGTTAGTCTCCACAGTTTTGCATAGTTCATTACAAATTTAAATTAAATTCGGCTGCTTCTGTATTGGCAGTGTAAGGTCTATTTATTTAACATTTTCTGTTTGTTTCAGTGGAACAAATAGCAATAAAATCACTTTGCTGAAGGCCAGAGGTCATAAGACCTCACAGACACTCTCTCCAATACATATTTTCAAGGCGACTTGATTGTCTGCTCTCCGCACACATTACAGAGCACACACCATCAACCAGTTTTTTTGTAACCAGTCAATACTCAGCCCTGATCAACCAATCACAAATTTAAATACACACACAGTGCACGAGATATTAATGGAGGTTTTGTTGTTATGCCAATACAACCATTTAAAAAAAATAGTAAAAAATGAATAAAACTTCACACCATCACAATAATTTATTTCTCACAAGAATTTATGTTTGTTTCAGTGAGCCACATTGTGATACCAGTACTGCCAGCTCTACCTGGGTTTCAGCACTCAGCCGTGTGTCTGAGTTACAGTAATATCCTGACTGGCTGACCCTCTGAGCCTCTCTTCCACCCTGTAACCTTAACCGTTCCCACAGGACAAGAAGTTCCTCTTTTCCTCTTTTCCTCTCAATCTTGTTCCTTCATTCATAACTCACTCCTCAAGGAGCTGCCAACCCTGCGACACTATCTGCCCTCTTTCAGCTCACATAAAAAGAAGGGGAAAAAAGAGAGAGTGAGCAAACACACAGGGGATGTTTTTGTGCTGCCGGCAACTGGCGAGAGAGGAAGCGGCCATGGCAGCGAGCAGCAGGCCGGGGCCCAGGCACAACAAGCCCCTCTCTGTGCTTCACAGTGGGCCTCTGTCATGGCCCCTCCGGGGGGGTGAGATGCAAGCCTCAGATTAGCCGTCTATCAGGGGACAGAGACTGAGCCCGTTTTACCTCCAGTATACACCCCCTCACCACCACTTTCTCCTTTTCTCCACCTCTCAACTCTGGACGGCCTTGGGAACACTGAGCGGTCTCTTCAGAGAGCCGGTGGCCTGTGTTTGCAATCGAAGCTAATAAGCTTATTCTGCTCTCTTCTAGGGGGACCTGGGTGCGCCTGGTCCCAGTGGAGTACCCGGGCTCATTGTGAGTATATCTGTGATTGTGTTATTACTGTAAAAAAGGCATTAGCCCATCTGAAGGCAGCTCAGTGTTATTTACTAATATTAGACGCAGTAAAATGCAGTGATTTGGTGTGAAAAATCTTGTTCAGTTTTTAAAGAACCATCCACTGATGGATACTGTAGGGCTGTAAATTGTTTTTAAATGGCATTTCCAAACAACTCTCTTTGGGACCAGTATTTATACGAAGGTCGGGATACATTCTGTGGCTATTGCATGGGCTATTTTCAAAGAAAAAATCCAAAAAATATATTGAATTCAAATACAGTGCATGTAGATCCTCCAGTCAATGTGTGCATGCATGATCAACTAGTAAACTGTAAATGTTGTAAGGTCGTACTTATATGTAGTATGCAGTTGTCGGTTCTTGAACCCGTAACATTGACATCATTCATGTCAAAAACATGTCATGGCAGTTGTCATGTGTTGTCATAATTTGTCATAACTGATTGTCTATGAAAATAACATGTAACTATTAACATAAAGGTATGATGTCAGATATTATAGTATCTGTCATGAGAGTTACCAGTAATAGTAAATTGATACTGTTATGTTAAAGCACATAATCTGTCATGAAACTGACATGTTTATGGCTTGGTTATGTTACTGCCGTGCAACCGGGTTCAAGTAAAGTGCCACCAAGTTATCTTTGTGTCAAAATCACATTGAGTTACTGTTATTTTTCTGAAGGTTGTCTGCCTGGAGAACTGTCCATGGAAACCATGTTTAAATACAGTATCTTGTTTAAATGTTTTCTAAAGCCAAACTTTGTATGAATGTCTTTGTTGGCAGGGGGACATGGGGCCAGTTGGAATCATTGGCCTTCCAGGGCCTATTGGACTCAAGGTGATTCACTTAATTGCTTACAGAATTGATGTTAATTACGAATATGCCCTGCAGCTCTGCCGAAATATAGTGAAATGTGTTGTGGATTTACTCATTCTGTCTAAAAATATGCTGTATTTACATTCATAAAGGGAACAATAAGGCAGTGTTTCCTCTGTACAGTAATACCCAACTTTTAGAATTTCTTTCACTTCACATTAGGCAGAGGGAACACAAACGGCTCCTGCCGAGCTGAAAGTGATCTACCTCCAGGAGAGCACTGTCTAATCACTGAGTTGTTTTTGGAACCTAGACTAACACTGGGCACCTCTCACTCTCAGTCTTCACCTTCAGCATCAGTGTAATCAAGCCGGCATCCAACAGTTTCAGAGCAGGGGGTTAAATATTTCATGTTTACTTAGGAGCCCACTCTGTTTGCTCCCATAGACCACCATTTGATCACTAAGCAACTCTGTCTCCAAACCAGCAAACAAGCATTCAAAGCATTCAATAAATCAACGGCGCTGAACTGTCTGGATGCAGGAGGTGTTAATGCGTCACTTTTTATGTTTTGCAGGGGGTACTGGGAAATCCGGGAGAGCCAGGACTGAAAGGTGATAAGGTGATTTGAGTACACTTTATTAGCTTATACTTATATTTTATACCACATATTGTACGATTGTAAAAACAGCCTGTGCCTCCGAAACAGCAACTTCAAAGGAGGAAAACAACTTTCTTAAAGAAAAAAGTTTAGCTAAAATTCTAATTTACACAATACTCTTCTTAGGCCAGATGTGGTCGACCAACCAGCCTATGTTTGGAGACCAAAATTTAGCTTCTTTAGTTTAATACCGGAGCTATGAGGCTAACATATCAAACACCAGAGGACAGTAATCACCGAAATAGTTTTTAATAAAGTACATTACCAAAGCTTCACTCAATCTACCCAACATCTGGCTCTGCATTAATATCACACAGGAATTATGTGGCTTTACCACCACAGGCAACAGTTTCATACAACACCAGGGATGCTATTCAATAAGCATTACTAAGGAGTACCTGGATCATATCCTAATGTCTATGGTCAATCACAATGAACTCATGTAAATTAAGCTGGTGTTTCAACAAAAAGAAATTCGATTTTTATATAACCGCAAGTATATGAACTGGAATTAGATGGTAATTGTACAGTAGCCTTGAGTGTGAGAAAGGAGGGTATTTTTAGTAGTAGTAGTAGTAGTAGTAATAGTAGTAGTAGTAGTAGTAGTAGTAGTAGTAGTAGTAGTAGTAGTGTTATTGTTATTGTTATTATTATTATCACTACAAGTGGTGCAACGGATCAAAAAACTCACGATTCAAATGGGATCACGGTTTTAAGTCACGGATTGGATAAATTTTCGGATCAGCAAAAAAAGAAAAAAGACAAGTCAAATTTAACTCTCCATTTATTTATTGAAGTATTTTTGCCCATTAAAAAACATTCAACTCAAGACTCATTCCACGCAATTATATAAAAACAAATTATGTTGCAATATAGGGCATGATAATTATTTACTTTGATGTGGACACAATCAATGACTTAAAATGCACTTTAAGGTATCAATACTTCTTACTTTGAACATGGAGAATTAAATAAAAACCGCATCACATTATATCCACATCATCAACAAAGAAGAAAGAAAGCAAAGCAGACGGGCGCTTATAACTTCAACTTTTACTTCCAAACTGACAAAGATGTCTACATTTTCTGGGGCGATTCTCACAAAGGGGGCGTGTCTGTAGTACAGGGCTTCATATCTCCCGGTTCACTGTTATGTAATGAGCGGTCCTGGTCACGTAGCTTTCCGTTGCCCTCGAGGTCCACTGTGGTGGTTTTGTCCACCATTTATACACCACCCTTTCCCATCAAAAAATTTAAGGGGGAAGCCAAAATGCTCCCATACATGAGATCTACGGGATGCTGGAGGTTTCTCGAGCTTGGACCACTATAGCTTGACACACTGACATGTGCACCATACAGTAGAACTTTTTTAAATTTTTTATCTTCGGATCACGTGCGTGCAGAACCGAGGAGAGAGTTCTGATCGGATCTGTTGCACAATTAATTACTACTAGTAATACTAGTTGTAGTAATAGGATATTCTTCTTTGTCCTTAACAGTGAAATAGAGCTAAACATTAGCACCTGCACTGGTTTAGGCATGTGTTGTTACAAAGCTTGATTAAGAAAGCATGGCTATTATGGCCATCTTCTTGAAGTCTTTTGAAAATAAATGCAGGCAACAGCATGGCAACAGTCTGCTTGCTGTTTCTTGTGTCTCTGCTGCACCATTACTATGCGAAGTCCAGCTGGCAGAGGCTCTGTCTGCCCTTAAGACAGAGCGTTTCATAACACTCTGCTGTCAACACTTGAACATGGCTGTTCCCAGCGTTATTTTTGGTTGATTTTGGGACAGATCACATTTTGGCCCTGAGGATGTATGAGACATAGTTGTGTTTAATTTACCTATTGATTTTAAATAGACCCCAAAATACCAACCATCAGAGGCGCTGAAAATGACTTCAGACTTCTTGCTTTCTCAGGGCGAAGTTGGATTGCCGGGAGAGCCGGGAGAGCCTGGTTTCCAAGGTGACAAGGTATTTAGTTTGAAACATCTTGTTTGTGCTCCTATTTTGCTCAACACTGTGTGTATGTGTGTGTTTGTTTCTTTGAATGAATGCATACTGATGATGAGCTGAATTGTCTAGGGTATTCAGGGCTTACAAGGTATGCAAGGCATCCGAGGGAAGCCAGGGCCACAGGTAAGTCGAACCATTCGTCATTGCCAGATTTTATCCAGCCATTAGGATTGTTACAAGCCTAGCTGGCCAGGAAAAGTAGGCATAAACCCTGCTTTTTTTTATCCTTTCAGGGGAAGCCTGGAGATCGCGGCCCAGATGGTTTACCCGGCCCCCCTGGCCCAGAGGTAACTCTACCATTCATTAATTCGTTCTCTGGTCCACATATTTTTCAGGGAAAGGATGCCAATCCAAAAAAGTTATAACAAGTATTTCACATGCATTATATACATGCTTGTGTACCAAATATATGTGCACAATACATATCAGTTAATGTGGTGCCTTAGTCACAGAATTTCAAATGTAACAATTCTGTGAGAAAATGCTAGGTGTGATTGTGTGGTTGCTATAAAACCAGTGCTTGGATACACCAAACACTGGAAACACCATGCAAAATTTTTTTGAAGGCTCTCATTCCTACACAGATACATTATTTAAGCACTCAGTACTCAGCTTCTGATTGACCAGTCAAAAATCTAAATACACCAGATATTAACCATCATTATTGATGTTGGAACAATGCCAGTATTTCTGAAACTGCAAGAGGAGAAGAGATACTAAATTTCAGCTATAAAAAGTGTAATTAAAAATGTACCAGAGCAACAACTGTGTGACTGTGTTAGCAACCATCCTAAAAATTACTCATATCCAACACACAATACATGACCACAAGTTTCCAGAAATACACTTGCACTATTGCTACCACAGCTACAAATATAGAGCTTATATATTTTTACATAGGTAACATATCTAACAGAATGAGGTTCTCTGCAAAGCCTGTGTCTCCTTGTCTAAAGCCAAGCATCAGTTTCAGAGGTATGAAGCTTCTTAGCTCTGGGCTAAAGAGATGTGCAACTAGGATCTCTGGAGTGATGGAGTTCAGCCTGTATTATTTGGAGTAGCATTTGTGATCCAGATCAACCAACATCAGTACTGGACATGCAGCATGTTCTCATTGATGCTCTTGTGAATAAACGCAATCAAATTCTCACAGCAACAACATCTAGCTGTTACTACAGAAAAAGTTGTAAATTAATTTTCCCTAATAGTTTTCATTTCAGAAGAAACATTGGATGAGATCGGGAATGAGATTTGTGCCAAAATTTAGGAACAAAACTCACCTAATATCAAACAAAATAAATTCAAAATTAATTCTCGTCTGTGAAACTTCGCTGGCAAATGAGGCGAAGCTCCGCCCACACGAGCGATTTGTGACAGAACTGATATTGAATCCTCATGCAGCAAAAACGTAAAAGGGGGTGGCGTGACTGAAAATCCAGCAACAAAACTGAAAAACTAGCAGCGAATATGGAAGTCTCACAGGCGAGAATGAATTTCGAAATAATTATGTTTGATATTAGGAGAATTTTGAATCAATTTTGTTTGATATTAGGGGAATTTTTTATATTTTTTTTTATGTTGGGAAAGTTTTGTTTCGAAATGTTGACAAATCTGAATCCATTATGAGTGTATGTCTACAAACAGTGCATCTCAAATATATGTCAGTGTGTGACGTCTTAGTAGAAAAAATGATGACCCACATTGCTCCCTGAAAGCATGTTTATACAGAAGTGAATGAAATTTCATGAAGATGAAGTCTAACACACTGCTGTGTTTCCCCCCAGGGCTTTCCTGGTGATATTGGACCACCGGGACAGAACGGCCCAGAAGGCCCAAAGGTCTGTCAATTTATGTTTGAGCTTTGGGAACATTATGAACTTCCAACTTTTGCAAGGTTCAGTGTCATCATATTACACCAGCTCCAGCTGAAAAGGATTAGCACGTCTGATACTTTGAGCATTTTCAACATTAGTAAAGCATATTAGCTGTCAGCTAACTGAAATTTAATTGTGTTCTGTTGAACTGTGGCCCGTTTTTTTTTTGTTTTTGTTTTTTTTAACTACTGCACACTTGGAGAGCTGTCAACACAACCCATTTATTCTTTTGCCGTTTCTTTCCACCTTTTAAGCATTTATATGTGTCAGTGCTGTCAGTGGGTGTAAGAAATATATTAGAGACAGTAAATGGATAATGTGTTCTCCAGGGGAAGCCAGGAGCGACAGGCATACCTGGTCCAAGAGGAGCTCCGGGATTTGAGGTTGCAACTTCCACACATCTTAAATCTCTCACACATAACAGAAATGTTCTGGTCTAATTCTGATATTAATGGACTTGCAAAGTCATAACCATTCATGCCAAATAGAAGTGTTATGGTTACTGATTGGATAGAATGCTTGAGGATAGGGACTCATGGTGTGGTTAGCAGGAATGAAAAATTACTCATTAATGCAGCTTTCCAATAAATGGCCTTGATATCTTTTGCCAATTAACAAATGTTCATATCCCCCAGACTTTCAATCCTCACTCGGTGAGCTACATGTCTTGCACAATATTTTCATAGTAGCTCCTGAATAATTAAGACAACTTGCTACATAATAAGCCCATAGAGAATACTCTCGCTTTTGCTAGCATAACCTCTCTCCTCTGTATCCATATAATGTGGTCATTTACAGTTTGCAGTAATTCTGACACATTTTTGTATACTTAAAACTTAACTCGAAACACATTTTTAAAAGGATCAATTATAATGATGCTGAAACACATCAAACAGAGAAGTTTTCTGTGGTAATCAATCATATTCTTCAGATGCACAAGACAGAGACTATTTTAAAAATGGCGTATCCCTTTGAAATTAACAACTCTTACCAACAACAGTAAGACCTGTTTCACACATGTTACATCTGTGTGTGTGGTCTTGCATTTAAC
Source organism: Rhabdalestes septentrionalis (assembly GCA_037832545.1). Lineage (NCBI taxonomy): Eukaryota > Metazoa > Chordata > Actinopteri > Characiformes > Alestidae > Rhabdalestes > Rhabdalestes septentrionalis. Next base: position 6,732,829 of record JBBMFX010000037.1, on the reverse strand, counting down.
AGGTCCAAGCTTTCACTGTTCAGTGCATCTCAGATACAAGTTTAAACTGGAAATTTAAACAGAAATGTAAACTATTCATGGTAGTTTGTTTCATAGTAATTACTGGTTCAAATTTCATTCTTAACAGTTAGGAAACCCTTTTTCACACACGCACACACAC
>JBBMFX010000037.1:6715557-6732569 GCA_037832545.1 Rhabdalestes septentrionalis | reverse complement strand
TGTTCATATATTCTGTTATTGCAGAAATGAATTCATTTTCATATTTATCAGTTTGGGAAAAAATTATGTGTGCATAAGTTGCTTGCTAACAGTGTGGACTCTATGCAAACACAGCCTAGGATGTAAATACTCAAGACCTTTGGTTTTAGCCATAAGCCGCTAATTGGCTCCATCTTGTTTTTCCAGGGTGATGAAGGGCCAGTAGGACCAGGTGGGGCTGCAGGACTAGAGGTGAGTGCACTTTAGATACTCTTAGTGGCCCTTTAACACAAACCAGGACCATGAATCCAAAGTGTAGCAGTAGCATGAAATTGCCATTACTGCGTGCTCAGGCATGTTTCCATTTGTGAGGACAAAAACTGTTATGATTAGAGCCTGGTGTTGCATTTCATTGCCGTGTTAGCATACATTTCATTGCACATGCGTGTTTAATAAGCACACGAAAATTTGTGTTTATGATGCTTTACTAATAGATGAACATGAATCATAGTATTGGATTTTAATGATGGTTCCAAAAAAAAAAAAGCACCTATATGGTGTGAGATACAAACACATGGGGAACGCAGGAAAGGCCAGAAAGGAAAGATAGAAAATAGCACTTTGTTTGATAGTTGTTTGCTGTTGATGTGCAGATCTGTTTTGCATGGTTCGAATTAAACCCAGTCATTGTGCATGCTCTCACAGCATGGAGTTTAGTAAAAATTCAGCTCTTTGTGTAAAAAGGCAGTTTTGTGCTCAGAGCATTATCATTATGGGTAAGTACCATATGATTGGCTAAGTAAATCACTAGTGTGATAATAAGCCCTCTTGCTGTAAAAAAAAAAACCCTAAATTAGAACATGCTTAATATATTGTGCGGCTCAGTTCAGGTTGAAGTAACCAAGATGTCCTTGTTGCTCAAAGATTCATTTTAAAAATTAAAAAGCTGTTGGTTCTGTTCCAACATTGAAAGTGGTTCTAAAGCAAAGAGAGGTGTTTTAAGACTTTATGTCTTACAATTTTTTATTTACGTTGTAAGCAAGATTTAATGTGAAGTCATTGTCTGGTCCTTTTCTCATTTGATTTTCCATTACTTCAGTAGTGTCCAGTCAGACAGCAGATAAAGAGACCCCAGTGTCCTATTAGTGCACAAAAATAGCATAATGTCAAGACACATGGCAAGATTCAGAAGGATTTAACCCCAAACTGCATTCAACTTTGCTCATTTAAACTGCTTCTGCTTACTTTTTTCCATTTACTCTTTTCAATGCTATGTCTTTATTTTGGACGTGCCCCAGACTCAGTCCAGACCCCATACAGACTCCAACCATTTTCACAGCCCCTGCATGGCAGCAAGACTTCATGAGGATGGCTAGTAATTATTCATTGAAGTAAGCACTTTGATCAATAAGATCTCTGTGTCCAATCCCTAAAAGTGACCAGAGCTTGGGGGTGGACCAAAGACGTGGACAGTATGGCTAATTTAGCTGATGAAGGAAGAAAATTCAATGCTAGACATTAGTGGTCAAGGCAGAATTCATCCACGCTCCAACACAAGCATGGCTGACTCCCGTCCAGTGAGGACCACAAGGCGGCTTAACGGCATAATGCTATGGCTCTGTTTCTGTGTGGTTATTTCATTAAACCCCTTCTCCTGAGGGAGCCGATATGGCCGTGGATGGTGGAGACTGGTGCTAACAAGCAGCTAATGAGATGCCATAGAGCCCCACAAGGCTTAGCGAGGTGAGGGTCCAGTACTAGGGGTCATTTCTGCTTTCTGTTCAGGGCAGGCCTGGGAGGAAGGGATTCTCTGGAAAACCAGGAGCGGATGGGCCCAAGGTGAGATCAAGCAGCAGAAAAGTTACCTGAACATTAAATAGTGCTTTTACCACAACTGTTGCTTGCCAGCTTTACAGAACAGTGCTACTGTTTGGAACTTTCCTTCCATATAGTAGCACTCAACTTGTTTGATCAAAATATCAAATTATATTTCTGTTGTTTGAATACGGCAGGTCACACTGTTAGTGTAGAGAGGGCGTGTATTATTTTTGTTGTTTTTATTCAAGGTACGATGTTGACAAGTCATTTAAAAGGGAAAATGCGTGTACTGAATGTCACTGCGACAGAGGCGACATTTTGAGATTCATATGCTTTACAACATAGTTTCAATTAACTAAAGCAGCCATAGTCGATCTCAGTAATACAGCATTGTAGACTGGAAACTCAATAGCAAATAAGATAAGATAAGCCTTTTTTAGGTGGGAAATTTCTATTACGCAAAAAGTGGACAGTACAAAGGCAGCAAAAAAAACAAAAGAGTTATTCAACACAACAGTATAGAGTAAAAGTACAAAACAAATAATACCTTGTTATCAGTATAAATGTGTGTAGCATGTATATATATATAACCTCCCACTTTAACGTAGATCAGCAATTGTGATTATAGTCCATCACCATTTTTTTCTGAGAACTGGACTAATAATTGTTCACTTAAATACTGCGGAAACAGCAGGTATCATCCGTATTTTTTTTACTTTTGTTATGTCTGGGCCTCGTCTGCCACACACCCTTATCCTAATGCTGGGTTGCTAAGTACCACGCCCAAACATAAACCCTCAATGAGGACGAGGGTGTGTGGCGGACCAGTGGAAATACATTCATTTTCATACATTTAAGTGCTAAATTATTGCTGCTGATTGTCTGATGACACAGCGGCAGTCCAGAATATCCCCTGTGGATTGTCTCAAGTGTTCTTATGGGGTTTTTTTGGTTCTTCTTAAAGCCCCGTATTTTATTACTGTAAATTAAATTCATGTATTACCCTATTTAACCTGCTTATACCAAACAAAATGACAGCGCATACTGAAGAAAACATTTATGAATGAATTACAGTAAAGTTTATACAGGGGTAATACCAGTATTTGCATTCTATTACTGCAAGACAGTAGTTAATTGTAAACTGTACAATAGGAATATAGATTTACCTTTACATTACACTCTCAGGATAAAGTATTAAGAAAATGTAAGTGTTTTGGGAGCATATTTGTGGACATATTTTTAGTTTACACTATAAAAAAGGTATTTCTACCACATAAAAACAACATGTTTTTCACTATACACGGGTGCACTTGAAATGTATAATCTTAACTGAAACTAGATTAAAAGAGGTTTTTACCAGAAAAGAGCAAATGTGATATTTTATGAATATTGTAAAATGTTATCAAATTCTAACTTGGCCTTCTGCTGTAGGGTGAGCCTGGGATCACTGGAAAAGTTGGAGTGCAGGGTGAAAGGGTAAAATATCTTTTGCACACATTTGCCTGTTGAAATTTATTTAATGATATATTTATGCTATAAAGATGTATGATATATTTATGCTGCACAGGGACTCATTGGGTTCATTGGGCCAGTTGGTGAGCCTGGATTTCCGGGGGAGAAGGTCAGTAAATCATTAGCTCTATTCTACCAACTGGCTAATTTGATCTATAATTTTGACCCATAATAAAGTCTTGTGAATTTTAGGCTATTTGTGCTACTTGAATGCAGTTTGTCTTGCAGGCTTGTTTTCATTGTGCTGTCAGCATATTTGCATTGTCTTCAGTTAAAGAGTTTTAAGTCAGTGCTTTTTTTTTTGCTGTCAGGGAGACCGTGGAGGGATGGGTCTACCAGGGCCACTGGGAGAAAAGGGGGCGATGGTAAGGAGTAAGTCTGGATCCTGTCTCTGCTCTCAGGGGTATCGTTTTTACCCACAAAAAACTTGCTCAGGTATTGCAGTGCATCAATATCACAGCAAACTATAAAGAGGAAATATCTGTACAAGATGTTGTGGGTTTAGTGTGGGAAAATGCTGGGTCAGCCACTTTTCCCCTTTACAAGACCACCAAGTCATTTCCTTCGATGACGTACGGAAATCATAGCCATTCCCTACATGCTGCGAGGAAAAGTGGTTGGGATCAAAGTCAAAGTCCAAACCAAGAACAACTGTCAAGGCTCTCCGATGGCAAACCCAGGGGAAACATATAAAGCGCTTCAAAAAAGTTTGACATCACTTGCATGTAATGTTTTAGGGTTCCTTGCTTAATGTTTGGTGCCCATAGCAGTCAAACACTGGCAAGAATTTGTCTCTCCTGAAACCATACTTCCAGTTCTGACAACACTGAAACATTTACTATTAGATTGTCTTTTTCTAGTACGCTTAACAGTAAATCAATTGGAAGTGAAAAAACTGACAAACATCGAATTGTAATATCTAAGCAACTAGATCTCCAAACAGCTGGACTTTTAAGTTGTTCCAAGTATGCAGTAGTTAGTACCGACCAAAATGGTCCACCGGAGGGAAGAAAGAACAACCAGTGGACTGAATACCTGCGTTTTTGGCCTGATCCTGTAGAAGAGTTACTGTGGCAAAAGAAATTGTAAAATGTATACCATGATCAAAGATAACAGAACACACAGTTCATCACAGTTTACTATACATAGGCCTGTGTGGCCTCAGACCAGTATGTCCACAGTATGTCCACAACTGAAAGAGCCTACAATGGGCATGTGAGTGTTAGAACCATTGAGCAATGGAAGAAGGCGGCCTGCCACATTCTTTTATGTTATGTGGCTGGCCTGCTTGATATACGTTGCATACCTGTGGAAGAGATGCTACCAGGATGCCCTAAGGGAGGAAGGCAAGCCAGCAGAGGCGATGTGATGTTCTGGGGAATGTTCTACTGGGGAGCTTTGGGTCCTAGCATGCGTGTGGATGTTACTTTTACATATCCCACCTATCTTCACAATCTTGCAGACCAAGGACACCCCCTTACAGCAATGGTATAATGGCGGCTGCTTTCAGCAGGATGATTTATTCTGCCACATGGCACACTGAAAGGTCTGAGGAGCATGGCAAAGAGCTGGCCTTGTAGTTTTTTACACTGAGGCCCCATGTTGTAACTGCTGCTAGCAAATTGGTGCTAGATACCACTGCACACCTTAAGAGATCTTGTGAATGCTTTGGTGGGTGAGAGTAGTTTTGGTGAATGACACAGTGAGGGGATCTACAGATTATTTATTACTTTGAAAGCTGTACTGTGTTGCTATTTGTTTTTTAATGCAAATGTCAGATTAGTGCATTAAACTCCTAAACTGTTGTCAAGATTATTAAACAATTTATTTAGGCTAAATTCACTACTATGCTTTTTTCTTTTATAAATCATTGAGTTGTTATTAATTAAGGTGTCGGACAGGAATTACTTAATATTTTAATTTTGTTCTTATGAATATTGTTGTTAGGGACACCCAGGAACACCGGGTGAGAGAGGAGAACCTGGACCACAAGGAAATCCTGTAAGTTCTTTAGATTTTAATAAATGGTTTCAAATCATGAATAAAAAATAATTATAATAGTTTCATCTATACTCCTTAAAGAACAGTAACACAAATATTAAAACATTATGTATGAATGTATTGTATTTATTTGCATGTTCATTAATCTTGGAAAATGACACATTGCAAGTTACATTTTATCAATATTTTATCATATGTTGATTTAGCATCCTTGGCTTTTAAATGAACAAGGCACTAAAACCACCTTGCAGGGTGCATTACAAGCATCATCTTTTTAGTTATATTTACACTACATATGCAGATTTCATGTGTCTGCACATGTAGGGTTTATCATAATGTATCGTTTTTTTAAGCATCAACTATTTTTGTTACTCCATGCTGTTCACATTTACAAGCAAAGCTTGTTGCATGGTTCTGATTAGCTTTATAATATTTGACAGATTAGCCTGGGGTCCTGGTAATCTCCTCTGTGTCCTGCAATGTGTAACATAAGTGTCAAGTCTGTCTCATTTAAAACAACAATCAAAAGCTCATTCTATTTCTGGACAGCTCTTTTTACACCGTTTTGGGGTCAAAGACTCCAGTAAAGGACCTGGCACTTGGCCTGCTGCACATACCTCAGCTCATACTGACAGCAGCTGACTACTCTAAACAGTAGTGAAATTGCTGGGCTTTTCAAATCAAAATGCCAGACACCTCTGTCGAAGACCCTCCGCCCCTCCAATCTTTTACACTTACTCTCCTGCTCAAGCCATCCAAAAGGTTGACTTCACGCTAGCACTGACAGGAAATGCCTTTTAGAGGCGCTTCGGGGGAGCCTCGACGGAGGGCAGCGAGTGCAGTGCGGCCGAGCATAAACATAAACACAGGCCTTTGAAGGACAGGGCTTTCGCTCTGTTGCTTTAATCAGGTCAAGCGATGTTTGTGACTGTGCCAGAAGGACTCTTGGCTTGGCCAAGATGTTCTTAAGACAGGGTCACTCTGCTGCCTGCCTCACCATGCCATTCCTCTTCTCTCTTCTTGCTTCTCCAGGGGCCTCCTGGTACCAGAGGACTCGGTGGCATCAGAGGACCAAAAGGAAGAAGGGTAAGAACTAAAGATGAATTTACATTTACAAAAAATACCATGAATATCTGCTGATAGCGATTCATTGTTAAAGCTCAAAGTTGTGCCCCTGAGAAGCACAACTGTCTAAGCATTGGCCATACTCTCAACCAGTGTTCATTCATGACCAGAATTAGCAGCAGATCAAAAGAGATGCAGTGGGGCTTCACATATATTGGACTAAGTACATGCAAGTCTTCACTTTCCCAGCTTGGTCATGTCAACCATCAACTGAACCCACCAAACTCAATCAACAAGTTCTATGGCATCTCTTCACAGAACCCTTTTTGGCACATTTATTTTTTTAAGTGTATTTAAAGTATATTCAACCAATATTAAGCTTTAATCTCTCTGGTTGAAATGTTTTACCCAGCCAATGCCTTTCTTTTTACTCAGCAAAAAGGAATCCAACATGACTTTCCCAAAATGCCAACCTTCATTTACACAAAGAAATGAAAGACAGTAACTTCCATTGAATAGTTAGAACTTTTGTTCTTTTCTTTGGAGGTCTTTGAGTTTCATTCTGTCAGAGCCATAAAAGGCTATGTGCTATTATAATGTGGTCACCTTTACTTCAGCTACATTTCGGACTAGATCTGTTACAGAATCAGGTTCTTTTTTTCACTTTTTGGTTCAGAGAGTCCATCATTTTTTCTAGTATCAGTCCAACCATACTTGAGATCAGCATCTTAAATACAATACTTAAGGGTATACAGTGGTACTAAGGGGGTGTACAATAAATAAATATTTTTAACAAAACCAAAAACCACTAATTGTTATTTACACACTATGTTGAATGTCACAGTGTGTAAATAAGAGTTGCGATCTTCTGTTATCATTTTACATAATTTATGTTTTTGGCCAATAGCTAAAGCCCTGTGAGTTTTATCTGGCTGTTAACAGTTGAGTAAGCCCTTTGGATGTTTCCAGTTTGATAGGTGTAATTTCATTTCTGTACCCCTAGGCTAGTGTCATAACTTCTATTCCTTGCCTCGTAAATTAAAATCTGAACAATGTAATCATCTCTTTTTCAGAGAAGAATCATTTAAAGTCCTGTAATTGCTTCAAAAATGTTTAATTTATCACAGTGCAATAATATTTACAGTGCAATAATCACATGCAAGAAATCCACACACTGAAGCTCCATCGCATTGATAATGTGAAGCACGTCTTTCCCATTAGGGATGCAGCCAAGCTTATTGCAGACCCATTTATAGACAGCTGAAAGAAATGGCCTCCAGATGCAGTGTAAACACAGATTCTTTAGCAGTGAAACAATGCAGTCGTATTGAAGGAGGCAATACCACCAACAAGGATCTGCAGATAATCAGTAGGAGCAACAGCAGTTGAGGGCAGAGAGAGGGCAGTCTGACAGAGTCCTTATGGAGATGATGTTATCTGATGGTGAAAAAGTGAAGGTCTACTGCAGCAGCTGCATATCTCTCATATGTAAGCTATTTTGATGTGGGGCTAGCTGTGTCAGAAGTGTGTGAACTTCCATGAAAGGATTAGACAGGGCTCTGGTGTAAAGTTAGCAGTTGCATAATTTATTCCCGCTGTTTAAACAAAACCTTGTTTCACCTGCGTTTACAGAATTTCTTAAACTTGTTCAATTCTAATGCCAGAGTAGTTTGATACATTCAAGTCCATGTTGGCCACAGTTAAACATATGCACAGTTTCAGAAAACTTAGAGAGCAAAATTATAATATTGATGGGTTTCATTTGGGGAATGTTGAGGAAATTCACATTTTAATCATTTATTTCTTTATTTCTTTGTACAATGTATTCATTTTCATATTAACATTCAGTGATTCATTATTCATTTGATTCATTATTATCTATTATCTATTCATGGATTCGTCTTTATTTTTCTGAACATATAGAGTTTTCTTTTCATTTATACATGGAATCATCAAGTTCGAAGGGTGAACGTATGTGTTAGCGATTGTCTATGCATTCTGCTGAAATACACTTGTGAAGGGTCGTGCTGACCTGTTGTTAGTTATATGATAAGTTCTTAGAGTTCTTAGAATGTTCTAGGTTTATCATAGCGCTATCTTAGACTGTATGTCTTGCGTAGCCTTCGAAGGGCATCTCTATGGTGATCCCTTGGGTTGCTACGGAAATTGGGTCGTACTAGGGGTTTGACGTGTCCTACCCAGTCTCCATGAGTGACAATAACTTTTACGGTATCCTCCAATGTATTTTGGACACCTCAGAGATGAGTCTTCTAAGATTACGCAAGAAAGAGGGGGTATAAAATCTTGTGTTCGGTATGTGATAGTCAGACTGGACTGGACCCGTTCTCAGGACTGCCCTGAGCACTTGGGGTTCTGATTCCGTCTCCATCTGCTAATATTTTTCTGATTCTTCTTGAGCAAAGCAGTCCTCTGTAAGTCTTCTCACCTTGTGTCATGCAAAATTGCGCCGACTTGAACAATGAAATGTAACTGAAGTTCATTTATTTACAGTTTAGTAATAAATTGGCTAGATTAAAAAACAGAATGAACCCTTTTTCTGTTGACAATGAAAGGTAAATTTTTATTATGATCTTTTATACAAGATCATGTTATTTTGCATTAATCTTTTATGTATATTTGACATGAAATATTCACATTATTTAAACACTAGCTGGTGGGGTTACCTATAAAATTATAAATTAATAACTGAAAAAATTCAAAGTTAAAGTATTGTTTTGTTTGCTAACATGTAGGATTGAACAGCGTTGAACTACTGATCCAACTGTAGATCTGACCGTGACTGTATGCTAGTTACTAGGTTTTTGATGTTGTTTGGTCATCTATGCTGTTTGATAATGAATTAATTCATATACACTGTGCTAAATATGTTCAGATATGCTTATACAGATGTGTATACCATCACATATCCCTCACATTGGACTGTGTAGCAGTTTGCATTGGGTATAAACTCTCTGATGGCCACAAACTATCATCTCCTATGCTTTACCATCATCCACACGAGGCACATGCCAGTTCATCAGCGGGAATCACTGGAGAAACAGTGGCATCCTTTAGCATACACATGGTAGGAAGTAAAGCTGAACAACCACTACCTTTTCTGCCAGATATGTGGGTTAGATGTAAGTGTATCATCTCTTTCCAAGTATAATGGTGGGGCTGCTCATTTCCCATGGAGTCCAAGCTCAAAGAGAGTCTGTTTCAGCTTGTCATGGGTATTTGTGCTTCATCCTTTAATTGTGTGCCCCTAAAGCTGGTGCTGCCTTTAAAGGAACACTCCATCTTTTTCAACTTAATCTCTAAGTGCTGCCTCAGTGAGTTCCCACAGACAATCATTTCAACTTAGAAAACCCACTGATTCGGAACACACTTATAAGTTAAAGGCAGTTGCTAAATTCCGCCAGTAAAGGTTTATGTGAAACATGTATTTTTGGAGCGTGCCTTAGTGAATGTTCATTATTCATTACATGGGTATTCATAAGTTACCATTATTTAAGAGATGCAACTGATGATCACAGAGGAAAGAATCTGTGGGGATATCTATGGGGATAGCCTGATCACACTGAATACCAGAAAACCTGACTCATCACACGATATGTATTGTCCAGTGGTTTTAGTTTCTTATATTTCATGAATAATTCCAATGTTCATGGAATTTAGCAGCTGCCCAATGGCCTCTGTTGTTGTGTTTTGAGTGGGTAGGTACAGTCTTATCGATTTTGTCCCAAGTAGATGTCAGACTGAAAACGTGGAGTACCTTTCTTGCGTTTTGGGCAACTGTAACTATACCATTTTTTAAACTATTGGATATTACTTAAAATAAACAAAGTGTCCTCAGAATCACACTGGCTTTACCTTTTTTAGGTCTCTGTATGGAACTTTTCTTGCTGCCAGTTGAGCAATGGCAAACCAGTGCTTCCAAAACTGAGAACACTCTTTCTGAATTCAAAGAGATTCCTTGAAAAGAAGCCCCCTTCCCCCCTATTTCATGAGCAGTGTGCTGAGTCTTGGCCCGATTTGGATCAGTGCAAATGTTGTGATTGGCCCCTTGGAAGGTCAGAGGTCCGTCTCTGACTTCAGATCACAGAGAACCACAGAGAACAGAGGCGGCAGTGTGCTCCGGGCCACAGAACCCAGAGCTGTCTGCAGAGCACCACATGGCTGTTCTTCTGCAGGAACCACAGTGGTTGCAACCATAATAATGTCTCCATTCATCACTCTTTCCACCTCCGAGAGCAAAGCAAGTTCTTCAGAGTCGTGAGAAATTGCCCGGCCTGCGTGTTGCTTTCATAATGCTTATGAATCATTACAATGGAAATATAATGGCAACCGTCCACTGTATTCAAACTTCCATGATGTCAGAAAGCCTAATGTTTCACAGTTCTCGAAAGCTGCATTCATACCACATGTGCTGTTTCTGTGCACTTGGACAGAGAACTAAGTCACTTCAGGAACACAAATGCTGTGTAATACTGTGGGCTTGTATGGACGCTGATTGGCTGTGGGTGCCTAGGCATGTCAAGCTTTGACAGATAGCCATAACAACACTAAGTATCTTTCTAAATAATTACATCCAACAGTTCCAATAGGAGTAGAGAGTAGTGGATCATTTTTCTTGACCCAGTGCCCTCAGTAACCTTGAATTGCTCACTGTCTCTCTAAACCTGCACAAAGTGAGCCCTCTACTGTTCACAAAATTATTTGCCCGTCTTTTTTTCTCTCCTTCTCACTCTTTCCCTCTTCCTCTCCTCCTCACTCTCATCTCTCTCAATCTCACAAATATCCCTCCATCTTTTCCCTTACAGGGGGCAAGGGGGCCTGATGGACCGGCAGGGGAGAAAGGGTCAATGGGAAGCAAGGTAAACATGTCTCTGTGTAGAGAACCAGTCATTTATTTATAACTGAGGATCCCCAAAAGACATATTCGATTACGTTTTCACTGTAAATGAAACCAAACACTAATGGCTTGTTTCTAACTTTTATTGGCTTTGACAAGCATTGTGAAATGTCTTATCTCAACTCTAAACATGTTCAGCATGAGACTCAAAACCAAAGTTTGACCTCAGTAGTGTAGTATTATTATATCACAAGATCTCTTTAAACATATCTGAACAGTTTTTACTTATTGTGAATGTTTCTTTGACGCATACTACCTACCTAATCTGGGGTACAGACCATGCAGAGCCCTTTATTTTCTAATGCCAGTGGCCTCTTTCAGTAGGATAATTTTTTGCAAATGTTTGAGGGATGTGACAAAGAGTTCAAGGTGTTGAAATGTTAAAATTCTCCAGATCTTAGTTAAACTGTATGATGTGCTGCACTAACTAGACTGATCCATGAAGGCCACACTTTTCAACTTACTGGACATGCTGCTAACATCTTGGTGCCAGATACCACAGAACACCTTCAGAGGTCTTTTGGAGTCCATGCCGCTTAGGGTCAAATCTGGGATCTACACAAAATTAGACCAGGGGCCCGATTTTCACGGTCAGTCGCACATTGTCTGAAGTCAAAAGCGCTATAGTCCCTGTTGGAAAAATGAACAATTCGCCTGGCGCATAGTTCAAATGGGTTGTCTTAAATGAGTAAATTAGTCATGGGTGTGTCTTGGGCGTAGCATGCAATAAACCAATCAGAGTTCACATACAATGCAAAAGCGTTTATAATTCATGGAAGCTCGATCAGGGGAGGGGTTCCCAAAGCAGCAATGATTTTCCCCGAACGTTTTCTCGGTAGCAAAATAGCAATGATGGGTTGCGCCAGTGACGAAAGCACGTTGCGCCGTGTGCATTATCGGGCCCCATTAGTTTTAATGTTACAGCTGATAGGTGTGTTAGCATGTCATGGTTTAATTAAAAAAATGAATAACATCGTGAAATGAATCCACTGAGAAACAGAATTCAATTTACTCATGTTCATCAAGAACAGCAGCACTACCACAAAAAGAGCATTAGCATAAAAAATAAAAACAAATTTCCCAACATTCTTTTCCAACAACCCATCCATGAAATAAACTGGCAAGTGGCCACCAGTTAATTTAAGTTGAGGTCCCTAATCTGTAGGCAAATTATGTAACTTCCTCCAACTGAAAGTGCAGAAAGTGTTAAACGGTTGCTAGAATGTGAATTGCTAATACACTATTGCATATTTGGTATTCATTCCATGTCATAAATCTATGACAATATTCATTCATATCTGTCATGTAAGTTGCTTGGTGGTTAATTATCTTAAAATAGGCCTGCAACACATTGAAACTGAATAAATTTAGTGTTTGCTGATTGTTTTCTGAGAGATTTTCAAAATGGATCATTTTAAAAAGCTGCTTAGATTCTAGTACAGCCCTGACACTTGTGAGAAAATTCGAGCTATGGTTACAGGCCTCAGTTACATCAGGTAAAGAAATCAGTTTAATATGAAATTCTACCAGTAACATATCTGTTTATCAGCATATAATAAATCAGATGAAGTTCTCTGTATTGTTGGCCAGGAGGGCCATTTTCCTGTGGAGCCCACTAAACCTGGTGATTAAGCGGGAAGTTGATCCAGGTGTGATCCAGTGAAATCACCAAGCTGTGCTGGACTCCAGCCCTCCAGGTCCAGAGCTGGGCACCTCTGCTGAAGACAGTTTGTAATATCTTTTCTCTTTTTCAGGGTCCGGATGGTCCGCCAGGAAAGTTGGGTTTCCCAGGGCCAGTGGTATGGCAAGACATTTTCACTTTGATTATTTATGTTGTTTCAATGGTGCCACAGTACTTCGGAAGTTTTAAATAATCTGATTAAAGCTGCGGATGGTTAAAGGTTCAGAGTCACCTGAGGCGACTGCGGCCTCATAGGCCTTGTGTGTGTCTGCCAAAGTTTTGCGGTTAACATTAGCATTTCCTTTCTTGTGTCCAAACACACTGTTTCGCTCTGATGGAATATTTATGCTGTGAGACTCAAGGATAGACAATGAGAGACATTATTGAGCAAGTTTGTTGTAATCCTTGGAGGTTATCTATAAGCAAGCAAGGTAGTCATTTCATTTTAGCTCATACTGAACCATTGTGCGATACTTCTTTGCCTTGCAAATGGAATTTGTGTCTCATATCAGGGAAAGATCGGGGAGACGGGGGAAACAGGAGCGCCTGGATTTCCAGTGAGTAATTAACTGTATTAATCTCTGTGGAAGCATGCATATAGGCTTAAGATTGTAATAGCGGTTGAAATACACAAATGCTTAGATTGAGGATTCCATAAATCCTTCAAGCGTTTTTAATATTTCAAGGGCATCCAAGGACCCTCTGGACCACCAGGAGCAAAGGGAATCCCAGGAGAGCCTGTAAGTTTCTTAAGCAGTTTCTTTTTGCACTCTCTAAAAGAAATCTCGTTGAACAGTTCTTGACTTGGATGTGCTTTTCTATGGGAAAAAAGTGATACTGACCCTTTTGATTATGTGTACCATCTACAAATGTTAAAAATGTTCTCTACAATCATACTGCTATTTTTATAAAAGTGCTTCTTCATAGAACCACTGTAAGGACAAAACCTTGGCATCTCTTTTTTTTTTTGACAGAATTTGGAAATGCTGGTTGCCATTTATGTTGTGTTTAATGGTTTAACAGACAAACATAAATTATCCCAAATTATTTGGGTAAAAAAGGGGTTCCATCCAAAGATATGTTTTTTCTATACTGTTTTGGAAATACAAAGTTTTCTCCAGAAAAGAGTACATAGTCACCATACAGTACTCCCTTATAGAGAAGTGGGAAACAAGTATGCCATTAATATGAAGACCAGCTGTAATTATCAGTGTTTAGACTGTCAGACCTTACCACATGTTGGACTGTTTACAGGGACCTTCAGGGCCAGCAGGAACAATGGGCCCTCTGGGAGAGATTGGATTGAAGGTAACATTGGCTAAATCACTCTCTGTTTGAATGTTTGAATTGGAATCAGAATCTAGGACATCATTTAAAAGAAACTGCTATTAACATTGGGCAAGTCTTGAGGTAATGTTGTTTTGATGCCAGTGATCTCAAGAAAGTATCTAAAAAGTGTGGAATATTATGGAAGTCAGATTTTTTCCTAGCATTTCCTATCATTTCACAATGAAAACACAGGTCTTCAGTAAGAGCCATCTCTGCACTGCTAAGTTCCTGAGGTCCCAAAAGAGCCATTAATGTCTTATTTAAAGTGGACTAACCTTCTTAATCCCAGCGTACAATGGCATACTTTCAGTCAGGGCTTGATACTGCATCTCAGGCCTTGGTAATTGGAATAATGGACCTAATTAAAAAAAGATGACACATGAGCCTTTGGCCATGCTTTCCTTCTGCTTCCAATTACACACTGTGTCCAATACTCCCACACAGAGGTGGAGCAGAGGACCTTAACATTTGATGAAAAACTGACTGCTACATCCCACCAAGGTTTAAGAGGATGTCCTCTTGATTGTGTTTTGTTCTATCTGCAACAGGGCCCACCAGGAAAAGTTGGAGAATGGGGTTTACCTGGCGAACCAGGAGAGAAGGTGAACCACCTGCTTGTGTTTTTCTAATTAAGATCAATCAGTGCTGATTATTATAGTGTAATTGTATGTAGACCTTATGCACCATATAAGAATTCACTGGTTTGCTAATGGAACAAAGTGTTAGAGGCAGTTGTTTCAGTCTATTTTAATCAATGTCAATCACTGTTCAGTGATATGCTCAGACCTCAATACATGTTTAGAATCCAATAATGAGTTTGTGAGGATGACTAATTGTACAAGTGCTCTGACGATTATATGTTAAAATAACAATGCCACATCTACAAATGCCTTCTTTCATAGTAGATCATACATACTTTACAAAACATTGGCGTAAATCCCATTCAATTTCCTTAGAAAGTGTACCCCACAGTTTGCGTGAATTTTGAGAGTGTCTGCTACAGATTTTAGGGTGAAACAAATTCTGATCACTGATTATATGTGCTGATGACATTTTAGCTTCAAAGGTTATATTAATGTATTGCTAGTCTAACAGTTTGGGTTTTCAAACTCAAATAAACAGCTAAAACTTAAATAATGTGTTATAATTAGGGCTGGGACTCGATTAAAAAAAATCTAACTAATTAAAGGCTTTGTTATTAATTAATCTTGATTAATCGCATTTAACCGCAGAAGAAAATTTGCCCCAAAGCGCAAATGGTTTTTTTACTTTAAAAGGGTTTTAGTGTGTGACAGAATCAAATAGTAGACATGGACATTAATAAGATAAACTCAAGCTCGTTTAATTTCTGAAAAATTTTTTTTTCCTGCATTTCAATTCGAAACAGAAAAACAAAAATAAATCGGGCAGATTTAAAAATAAAGTGCCATTTTAAATACTTAAAATATATTTACCCACGCGGTCACGGGGAGAACATGCAAACTCCACACAGAAGGACCCCGCACCCAACCCGGTTATCGAACCGGGATCTTCTTGCTGTGAGGCAACAGCGCTAACCCCTGCTTTCTTCCAATTCTTCCATTTTTGTAGCTCTGGTTTGTGCATAAATGTAATCGGTCTACCAGGAAACCGTGCAATGACATTAATCGCAATTAACGCATCAACTTCCCACCCCTAGTTATAATATTAATATTGTGTCTCTGGGGTGGAAGGGAAAAAGTAAAAGCCAATGTTTACGTTTGGATACATTTCACTTGTTTTTGTAACACTAACTCTAATGGTGTTTTCTGTGTGTGTGTTTGTTTTTGGGTTTGTTTGTTGTTTTGTTTTGTTTTTTCAAATTCAATGTAATGAAACACCGACGACAGATCCCAATCTTGAATCTCTGTTGTCTGGACATTGCTGTCGTCTTAGTTTTGATTAGCTAGAGCAACATAACTCAGAATGATGGCTTAGCATTTGGTAGCTCAGAACAAAAAGCATTTCAGTTACTCATTTCCAATTGTACAGACAGTCCCGTTGACCAATTGATCGATGGTATTCGTTTTCTAGGGCACTATCGGGCCTCCTGGGAGCACGGGTGAACCTGGCTTGATTGGAACAAGAGTAGGTCAATTGAATATAATAACTCAGTCTGTGCCTACCAGCTTATGCCCATCAATGATATTTAATAAGCTTCTTGTTTCAGGGTGAGCCTGGGCTTGATGGAGAAGCTGGACATAGTGGCCCTGACGGAACCAAGGTCAGAAAATGATAGTCACACCATCATGAGTTTAAAATACGTTTTACCACATGGTTGCTGTTAGATTGCTATACCTCATCACTGGTCTGTTCACACACAGGGTGAAAAGGGGGATATGGGACAAGAGGGTGAGCAAGGTGGAAAAGGGGAGTTGGGACTGAAAGGAAAGGAAGGGATCCCTGGAGAAACAGGCCTAGCTGGCGTCAGGGTGAGTCTTTGTGTATATTGCTGTTTCTCTCCTTCTCTTCCTCATTATTTATTGAAGTAAATTTATCATTGAGTGTTTCATCCAGTCTCTTAGCCACTGCCTTATTATTCATTTATTAATCTTAAGACTTGTTGTACAGTGGCTCCTATAAATTAGTGTACAAAGTTAAAGGGATAGTTCACCCCAAAATGAAAATGTGATGTTTATTTGCTTACCCCCAGGGCATCCAAGATGTAGGTGACTTTGTTTCCTCAGCAGAACA
>JBBMFX010000037.1:6670440-6696745 GCA_037832545.1 Rhabdalestes septentrionalis | reverse complement strand
CCTTATGCCCCCCCCCTGCTCTGAACAGCCAAATATTTAACAGTATATATTTTTAAAATCTCGACATGTGCTGGCTCGAAAAAGGAAACTAACGCTACATGTGTTCTACGCGGACTTCTTAAAGCGCTACACGCGCGCTGACACATGCGCGCTGTCAGACGCCACTGCACGCTGACACAGTCAGCTACACAATGAGAATTTTTATTCAATCAGAGCACAGATATTGACTCGTATTACTCGTATGATACTCATACTCGTCAAAAAGTCTTTATCCGTACCGGATACTCGTTTCAGCCGAGTATCCGGCTCATCCCTAATGTTTACTGCAATTGTACGTTTCATGTTTTTCTCAAAACAACAGGTACCAACATAGTGCCTGACAATATAACAGCTCTGTAAAAGCTAAAAACACATCCTAAAAGGCTTTTCTCTTGAGAACAATTTTCTGAGGTAACAGCACCATAAAACTTTGAAACAAAGTGCTGAAACAACAGTTCAGTTGCTACTTTAAATTGTGAGCCAAGAATACTTGTTGGTCCAGAGTCTCTGGCTTCAGCAGAAACATGTGGCAAGTGACTATATTGCCACATTTGCTAAAGGCAGGTTCAGATGGAGAACTTGTGGCTGGAATGCAGAGATAGTTATAAGCCACTTTGAAAAATTTCGCTGTCAGTCTCCATTGTCTGCAGATAACTCTTTGGTTAAACGTCAATGAGGTCTCTGTTGGAGAAGGGAAGTACTTGCTGTGTTGCTTTCTTTTTGAAGTAACTATCAAAACCGCCGCAATGATCTGTGTGCCAGGACATTCAGAGTGGCATAGCTTGCCAGGGAATACACCAATCAAACTTAACATTCAGACTGTGGTCCAAGAGTCCTTTCCAATGAGACTAAGCATGAAGCACTATTCTCCATGGGAGAGGAGGTACTGGCAAAGGAGCCTCCGTGCATTATAGCGCCGCGAGGCAAGCACAGATTCTTGTTCAAACTTAACGGTTAGATAGGGCTCCTTGAGATCTTAAATCCCACCAAGATGTCCCATTACTTTTGACCAAGGAAATTCCAAGCGGCATAGCTCTGCAGATCAAGCAGAGATCTTTTTCAAACTCCCGCCTATTGTTTAGCTTCTTGGTCCCGCTTCCTGCGTTCGTTTAGACCCGCCCCCTCTACGATTTGATTGGTTATTTCTCTGAACCAATCAAATTTCTTTCTGCCCTCAGAACCTTTGTGAGTAAGTAAAACTCCCACGAGCGAGAGTTCTATAGTGTCGTAGTAGCTCTAGACCAGCGTTTCTTAACGGGGGCGGTAAGATGTGATTTCTCACTAAGATATTATGGACAAAGCTGTTAGGGTAGGATAAGACCAAAATTTAACTAAATGGCCTCTACAATGGTACATCTGGCAGAAAGACAACCCAGCTCACCATCCAAAGATCATCATGCCTACAATGGAGGTGGGGGCATGGAGGTGGAGGTTGGTCTGAACAGGGACTGTAGAGAAGGAATAATAGATGAATAACCTGCTGTCCTCTGTCGAAGCATCCCATCAGACACAAGGCTGTAATTAAAGCAAAAGGTGATTCCACCTTTTACTGACCCAGAGCCTCCTCAATTCATTTCAGTAATTCATTAATTCTATTTTTTTCCCTTAAAATGTCACTTCACTTGTTGAATGGTTGAATGCAGAGACCAATTTCACAACATTCATCCTGTATATTGTGGTGTTTTCATGTTTGACAAAAATGGAAACTTTTACATCATATATTTCACTAATAAATTTATAAGTTGCATTGAGTAAATCGAGCTGGAAATGGAGGGGGTTTTTTTGTCTTCATTTTGGGCTACAAAGCATCCTAATGTGAATAAGGGAGTAATTAATTTCTATATTTACTATTGGTTCTGTAGGCTTAATAGGTTGAAGTGAAGGGTCTTGCCCAGTTAACGCTACAGCTGAGATAAACTGTCAAAATGATTCTTCTGACTATTTGACAATGTCGTCCAAAAGGCTGATGCAGTTAAGAGTGTCTTTGGAGGATATCTCTGGAGGATTCCAGCATTATAGTTAACGATGCAGTGTTTCTTGCTTTTCAGCTAGTTTAAGGCTGGTTTAAGTCTGAATTTGGACCAGTGCATTTCTAGCCTAGACTTGTATAAGTCTAGTATAAGTAACTGCATTTTAATCCACATTATATCAAGCACACTTACATATTCACCTAACCTTATTCTTAAACCGTATGCACACATGTCTGCTAATTTAAACTCCTCTGTTTGATGCATGTGTAAGGGGGGTGTGGACCATCTGTCGTAGGTGTAGAACGTGAGGGGAATGAGCAAAATCTTCCACCAGTAAGGGCAACCAGAGAGGAGAAACTGTTTCACTATCTCGTTACAGAACTACAATTAATGCCCTTTAATGAGTCCATTTGCAACCCTCTTTATTGTTGGGCCTTCAGGTGATGCTGTGTTTATGGGCACTGCAAAAGACAGGAATGTTTATAAAGCATGATTAATCCTCAAGATATTGCAAAGACTATTACAATGAATGAAAATTAGCAATTTTGAAAATGCAGAGTGAGCAGAAATTCCAGAAGGAGGCACACACACACACAGGATGGTACAGGAAGCGCAGTCCTAGCCAGTTCAGCACGCATCATGGCAGCTTTCCAATTTAGAGTGACATTTACTCTCTCTATACCAGCATTAGGCTTAATCAGTGTGATTACTGACTGGTTATTTTGTACAGGCTTGGATGCAGCTGCTGAGACAGAGAATCCAGTCAATGGGGGGAAATTAGCAAATTCACACTCATATTTAGGCCATTCTTACTGTTATCCAGTGAGACCCAGGTGAAACTCGATCATCCCTTAAAAATCTAAGTATGATAATAATGCGTCTAGAATTCTTTCTAGCCTCTCTAGATGGATGTATTATATACCGTTTTACAAGAACAATGGAATCAATGTTACACATAGTTTAATAATGTATCTTGTATCTGCATATATTGGCTAATTTAGAAATATGATATTAATCTACTTTGTTTGTTTACAGCTTCTGAATGCATCCCAGTTAATATAGCACAAAGATTCTTCCAGATTCAATCCCATCAATGGAAAGGGACCCTGACGATTTGCTTGTACGTGTGAGGCCCAACAGAGCTGATGGGGTTTCGGGCCACTATTTAAGGAATGCCTACTTTACTAACTATAACTCTTAGTTCTAAAGGTCTTTTCCCATAAACAACTTGTCTCATTCTGTGGTTCCTTCATTAGTGGTCAGGTTCTGACCACATTATCACATTTGGCTTGCTATTTATGGTTGGTTGGACTATTCTCAACCCACCAGTGTCATCAAAGGAATAGTTTGGTGATTTTATTTTTATTTTTTTTACAATTTTTAAAATTTTCCAGATAATTTTCCTGTTAATCAACCATGGCATGTTTAGAGTCCAATTTTTCATCATGTAGCTGCAGGCAACAATTGTATACAAAATATTTTGGGGTGCTGCTCTGGACCGATCTAGAATTGGTGGAATCTGATCATCCAGTCCTCTCCAGGTCTGGTGTTGTCTGAAATGCCTGCCTGTAGCAGTGAAGACTTGAAATATTTATAGGTCTTAGAAAACTGTAGAATACCCACATCCCTCTGGGATGAATAAAGTATCTATCTATTTAGCACCACCTTAATGAAGAGGTAGATTTGGTTTGACCCAGTCGAGAGCTTTAGGGATTTACCTTTTATTGTTTTTCAGCCTCATAGCATCAGAATTAGAATCATAATTTGACTCCAAACATTTATTGGATGGACAAACACATCCAGTATATATTTAGGCCACCATACATTTTATTGGATTTATTCCTTGAAGAAACATTACCCCAAGATCACTGCAGAACCTGACATTCTAAAATCCAGCAGATTTGAACCACTCCTCCATGGAAGATCGTCTGGCTCTGCCATCCCTACACACAAGATAAACCCAGTCCAGTTCTCTTTTGTGGTCACCTGCTGGTGAAATGAGCTGCCAAAAGTGACCCGAGCAGCAGAAGCCCTCACTAGCTTCAAAACCTCCTGAAAACCGATCAGTTCAAAGATAGTCTCTTCTGCTGATGCATTATTTTCTTGCATTACTCCTACATAAAGATTTTAGCACTTAGTACTCTCCTCTGGTTCTCACATTGTCCTGAAACTTGAGGGTTTCCTCATATTGTAAGTCACTTTGGATAAAAGCATCTGCCAAACGAATGTAATGTAAACTGGCCATTTATTGCAGGCACATGCTATATGTATATGAACAGAAATTCCAGAGTATAATATATAAAGCCTCAGATCACTGGATTCCCAGAAGCCACATGAACGACTGTCAACCAACATGACTGCTAAGTTGCACAGCTCATGTGTTTTCATCCGTTCAAAATCCATCTTAAGGTGATCACATGTCTGAAGGCCAGCACAGTTGGAGGCAGGGGGAGCAGATTAAGACTTTATTCCACCCCAAGGTTTATTTCCATGCTGCCTGTCTTATGTAATTTTACACTACATCTGCTGTCTACTTGGCTACATAAAAAAAATAAGACCTTACACACCCAGCAAAGTTTATAAATGAATCAAGACCCTGAAGAGAAAGCTCTGCTCTGGAGCTTCCTGTCAGAGCCCTGAAACAACACACATGCTACGTGATATGATAGCAGAAACATTAGTAATGATTCAGACAATAAAGAAGACCAAATGAATTCCAACACTTAACATTTAATTGCATGGACTAATCTGGCATCAGTTATACAGCTCAGAGTTATTCAGTGCACACAATCAGCAAATACACAAACTAAAACACAAAGCTACACAATACAAACATCTCATCATAGAAAAGACTGCCTCATCAAAATCCTTTTACAACACACCTTTATACTCTAATACTGGCTTTTCTAATGTGCGTGGGTGAATGACATGGAAAATATGAAAGGATTGTATATACAGTTTCTTAGAAACAAATAGCATACAAAAAAACATTCAACATTGTGTATTAACTAGCATTTACACACAGCTAGAGATTATTCCTTGTATAAATATACTAAAAACATTTTTTAAATCCAAGTATACATTCCCATGTTTCTGGACACTTCAACACCAGCAGCATCATGAAATACCATGCCTATACTATCAGAAGGGTGTAGAACCCATTATTGCTAAAAGTTGTCATAATAAGATATTGCTCATTGGGCGTCTACTGTGGAAACTACGTTTTGCAAAGATTTTACAAGTTCTCCTTCCTTACTTGGTGCCTGTGCACTCAAAGGCAAAGATAAACTGACCAGTGTGAGAAGAGAGCCTCCCCAGCATTAGAGGATCATCCTTCCATTAGTCGTCCAGTCCGAACAGAACATTAAACATAAAAATCCGGGTAGAAATCTTGTGGACCCAGGTGAATAAAAACAGGAGTGATCGTCTGCGGAGGACAAACAGGACTGTCGAAGAACAGACCACCTACAAAGACGAGGGACAGAAAGGGGAGTTAAAATACTTGTTGGCACATTATCAGTCTGTCAATACTGCAGATGACACTGGATTAATATGAAATATGGTTGATGACACTGGGTGGATATTCAAACTAAAAAAATTTATCAAAAACCAAATGAACGTTTGAAATGAAATTGATCGATGCATTATGTAATAATTGTTCAACTTTCAAAAAATACCTTTTACATCTAATTAGCTTTTAGGACTTTAGCCCACACTTTCAAGCCGAGGCGGTCATGAGTGTTAGGTCAGATTGCTTTTTGAATGAGGAACAATCCAATCAAAGGCAACCAAAGTAGAACAAACATGTTAAACGATGACAGCCCAATTAATTCCACAGAATAAACGGAGGCAGTAAGATGGTGAAAAATGTTCCCTTTAATGACAATGAATCAACATTACACAAAAAAAGCATCTTGGCAAATGACTTAAAAGTGGGTGTCATTATGGAACAGTGAGAATAGGGAGGAACCTTTAGAACAGTATGAAAAAAAAATTGGACAAGCGCAAATGTGATGAACAATCTAAAAACACCTTGAAGGTAAAATGACATTCTAGAGCATGTGGAAGTACAATAGTGAGTGAGGGACAACGTTCTTGAACAGCGTGATTATTAGTCTCTAGTACACTGAATATAGAAATTTTTCAGAGCTCTCTGAGATTCATTCTAGACCTACATGAATAAGAAAGAACTGTCTTGAACCAATTGGGAAATCACACACCCCAGGTAAAAAAGTACATTTTTTTAGGGCTGGTCAGAAAATTCTCTGGGCTTTAGACTAAACTTTTATAATAAGGCATTCTGCACTCTCCATCTACCTATTCTACATTCTTGTGGGGTGAAAATGAACCATTGCAAAGACCTTTTCAACCTTTCGACAAAGTGCAACTAGTTAACAAAAAAGATAAAGAAACAATACTAATAAATGCTTCAAACAAATTCGCAGAATATCATCATTTTATTTTTTTTTTCAATTATTTTTAAAAAAAGACACGACAAAAGATGGGGCGATAAAAGGGGCAAGGGTAGCGAGGAGGAGGAGAAGGTGGACGACACCAAGGTGGGGAGTATGGAGGAATCAGGGGACGAATAGGGAACATGCTAGGCAGAATTCTGCCCCCTACAATAAAAACAAATGAAACATTATAAAATGTTGAAAATGATGATGAGAGGAGGACGTAGAGAGGCCTGTTCAACATTTTGGGAAAGAAACCCATCTGTTTACTGAGAGTCAGATGAATCAAACAAAATTGTTTGCATTTGTTTCCAACGTTCATTTTGGCTTAGCACAATGGCTAAAATCAAACAGACTGACTGTCTGTTTTTATTGTATACTGACTTTATTGTAGAAAAATAACCCTGGATTTGGAGTCCAGTGCTTTATGTGGAGATTACATAAACATGGTAGTACCAAAATGTTGAACTAGTGATATATAATCTACAAGGATGGCATGCATACTGTATGGTGGAGGCACAGCTGGACTGTAACCATAAGGGGCATATCCTGTAAGAAAATACACATACATATAATTAATATAGGCCTACATTGGATTTTGCATTTAATTAGCCTCATACTATGCACATATAAATTAATTTGTTACGTTCCCAGATATACGTGCTCAGGGGTTTGACTACAAGTCCTCTGAAACGTTTTACCTGTGGTAAAGTATGCAGGGGGTGGTGGAAGGACAGGAAGTACAGGCCTGGGCACTGTAACACTGATTTTCCTACGACGAAATCCATTTGTAGGGCCTGGATTCATCTAAGAGGGTAAAGAAATTCTCAAATAAATTCTGCTGTTTAAAGTGATCTACAAGCAAAAAAATCATTTCTACAAACCCTTATCCCAAATAAAGTCAAACAGAAAACATGGTTGGTGCCTGAAATGTGTTTAGGTTTTGCACAACAGCTGCTTTACTAATATCAGACACTGAATTACATCCATGCTGAATTACACAAAATATCTAAGAGTAAACAAATGTCCAGTCTAAGCGCAGCTTCAACTAAAGCAGGTCTGACAACATAAATGTCTCATCTGCTTTATCATCATTGCACCAAGTACTGTTTTGTTCAAACTATCACTAACATAAATCTTTATAAAAATAAATAGAAGTAATTGTACATGTGTAAGTGTAAATGTTGTGACAGTTACTTTAGTGGAGGACCGCTTCCTCTTGTTGCTCTTTGCACTTTGTGCTGAGAAGAGTTTCTCTATTGCTGCCAATGCTGCATTCGCCTTTGCGACTTTTTTATTTGGTCCACGTCCTCTGAACTTCTGACCGTCCACTTGCACCTTTCACACAGGAGGCAAAACAGCTTGTGTTAAGCGACTGAGAGAATGTTCGACCATAAACATCTTCAGGATCATTTGAACATGAATATCAAGAACATCTGGGGAGTTTTGAAGCATCATTTTAAGCCTTTTAATTAAAAGAACTACCAAGCGAAGAAACAGATGGAGAATACGGATGGCGTATTTTGGTGGGGCATTAGGTGGTGACTAGTATTCTACTTATCAGCATCAGAGGTGTGGAGACCCTTTTTTTGTCAAAATCCATCAACGTTTTCATACTGTTAGAACTTTTTCCCTCAAAATGTAATTAATCTACATTATGTATACATTCTCACCTCAATAACAAAGCGCTCCGGTTGGTTCTCTCCATTATCTGTGATTACGTCATATGAAAGCCCTCTCCTCTTCTCGTTCAACTCCATTACAGGGTTATTGCCCCTGGCTGTGAGGACAAGAGGGTGATATTTAACCTGGAAAAGTAAAAGCACAAACAACAAAGTATTTACTGTACACTAGTGATGCGGGTTCGATCCCTAAACCCACAGGATAGAACAGGTGGGGCAGAATTTCAGCTCATCAGGAAAGTCTGTGGGTGCAGAAGTAACACAGCAGATTTCTGACCAAGCTAAAATAAATTAAGGCATTGTGGGGATTGTTTAAATCTCTGATTAACGATTATTTTTTTCAGCTCCCACTAGACAGGTGGGCACTCCTGATGGGTTGTATGGGCACGAGTCATAAAAACCCTAACCTGCGCATCACTTTTCTGCATTTTTAACATTGACGCCCACTAAAATGCCTGCAGATTACTGGCAAAGGACATCCATAAAGTCAGAACATATCTTTCCTGTGTAATGTTGTTCCCAACACATAACACAGTATTATGTAGGTTCCAATTTCATTTCATTTGAAGATTTTTTTTTTGCATTTCATCTTCATATTGCTCCTGATGGGAGAAACAATTAAATAAATACCTGGTCAGAGACGCACTGTGGCTAAAGGATCGGAAGCTAAGAGGAAATGAAACCTTTACTCTAGCTGAGGAAGAGCTGGAGCTTTCAGACAGAGTGTCTTCTTTCATCTCACCACGCTGTTCGAACACAACCGTCAGGGAGCCTTCGTCAGCACCTTTAAAACATCATCGCAGGTCTGTCAGGCAAGTGTCACATTAACTGTCTTCACAAGGATCAAATAATCCTTCATAAACACACAAGTGTGTGTAAAAAAACAAACATACTTTTAAACTTCTTGCGTGATGGCTCCTCCAACTTTTCATCTTCGCAGTTCTGAGACGTCCCTGCGGAGTCACAAACAGTTTCAAATCCTTCTGGAAAGATTGGGTTAAATAAATCTCAGACTTAACACACCTGCAACCACCGACCTCCGGCTAAAATAGGGTCCATTTTGAGGAACTTGTAAATCTGTCCGAAAGCTTGCAGCCGAAACGCGTGCTAGGAAATGAGAGAATATTGGATCACTAGACAATTTTCCTTTACATCTTCAGTCTAACTGAGGGATGTTCTAACCTGTGCAGTGTGGGTAAGGAGCTCTGCTTCACTGTTTGTCATAGCTGATAAAGCATCCACAGGCTCTTTTTCACATGGATCACGTAGTCCAGGCCCATCTACAAACAGAAAAATAATAACTCAACCATTAATGATTTACCACCAGAACGTAAGGATCAGACAGTGGGATATTTACCGGGAAGCAGAATGCCTGAGGAAATGCAGCCCAAGACCCTTCGGAGGGCGTCGCTGGGGGTCAGCTGGATATAACTGGTGGCGACGGCTTTCTCACAGATCAGCTCCAAAGGCTGAGGGGACACAACACAAATTGAGTAGAAGACATTGTTGGTAGGGCAGTCCTAATCACACAGCTATGGCAACATAGGAGAAAGTGAAAAACGAGTTGGAAATATGAGTAGGATTTATATTTAACACGCAGGTCTATTTATTTCCATAATTCCTTTCAAAACATTAAACTTTCATAGATTATAGATTCAGGGCCAACAACTTAAATTATTTCAAGTACTTAATTGTTTATTCGTACATAAATTGGGCTTTCAGTTCATAAGACCCATAAAATCAGGAATTCAAAAAAAAGACACAGGGCATGAATGTTTTAAACTGAGTGTCACACAACATACCTACTAAACTGAAAGCACCTGCACAGGTTTTCCCAGGTGTTATTAAATTGCTTCACTCTGGTTCAATTAGTTAGGTTCAATATGGGGAAGACTGCAGACTTGACAACTGGCCAGATAATCATCCATAGGATGGGTAAGCCACAAAAGTTCATAGCTAAGGAGACTGACTGTTCACAGAGTGCTGTATCCAAGCATATCAATGACATCTTATTCTGATGTAATGATTGTAATTGATGTGATGAGACTGACCTCTTATCACCCTGAATAATTTGTATACTCTTCATTTTCTTTAAAGCTTCTTCCCCTTGACAGTATATCACTGAAAATCTTGACAATACTGTGATCCCATTTTCCATGCCTCCCTAAACTCCCAACAAACTCACCCATCCTTTGAGAGGTTCCCAGGCCTGATTTTGGTTGCATATGTCCCTGAGGATCCGAAGAACTACGAGACAGGACTTCTTACCACTCACTCGGACCTGAGGGAGCCAAATCATGCCTTAGCAGAAAGATTTTACGAGGCAAAAATGCAGTTCCAACGTTGGAAGCCATGCGGTTGGCGAGAGGGGATGTAAAGAGTAAAGGAGACTGCACAAGAAAAATAAAGACCAGTTGTGTCAAGTTTGGGTTAATCAGGGGTGAGATCTGATTTTGCAGCCCAGTTGGACAGTGATGGATCTGAAATCAAGTCTAAATTTCCCAAGCCGTAAATGGATTTGAGATTTCTTTCATTTGTCTGTGCCTTAGGCTACAAAACAACATGGTGCAAGGTGATGGCCAACCTGAAACCATCTGGCATGCCGCAGAGAGGCCAGAGCATGGAGGCAACTCTGCTGGTCCAGCAGATCAGACGGCTCTTGTCCATTTGTTTTTTCCACTGGGGAGAAAAACAGACAGGACAGGACAGACATGTTGAAACACTGAGCTTTTCTGTCAGGACACTCTGGCAGAAACGAGCAATACTACCAATTAGGATCCCACTGATCTGTCTGAGTGCAAAGCAAGTCAAGAGAAGTTATTTCATGCAGGCCAGTTCATTCTAAAAGAATCATAGAGGAGCATTAGCAACTATTTTTGACAACTCGAGATGCAGATCAGCGGTTTAGGCAGCGAGCAAACCAAATGTGAGAACATGGGAAAGGGCTAAAAATACCAGCAAGGGGACTGGGCCAAAATCCAGGGAACAGAACACTGCATGAGCTTTCACCATAACAGGAGTTTCTAAAAAAGCCAAAAGTGCAGAAATGGTGTCCGTTTTTGTTCTTCCAAACACTCCAAACTGGTATTTCTCTCACATTGGTCCGATGTTTATTACCCCAAGAACTTCTCCTGAGAGTAAAAACATTCATGCCATCCTGCTTCTCATTTTTAGGACAGTAGTGCAGGTGCCATGATACTATAGCAAGTGACACTGCTAGATAATATCGTGGCCATAATCACCCATCCACCATTCATTAAACCAGTGCTTCTCAATTATTATCTGTTATGCACCCCCTAGGAAGAAGTAAATATTTAGCCACCCCAACTCCGTCCCCGCCCCCCACAAATCTTTGCCGTGTCTGTAAATAGTGTCTATAAGGGGGCGCGCCCCACTATTTGAGAAGGACTGCATAAAACCAGTTATTTCTAGTGCCAGATGAAGTGGTAAGAAAGATTCAGAAAGCATTTTACAATATAAACAAAACAGTTACAAGCAAGATGAGGGGGTGAACGACGGGTAAAAAAAAAAAAAAGATAACAAATCTCCTTAGTCTCAATTTAAAAATTTGCAATGGAGCATAGCAAGAGGAAAAAGTCAAAGGAAGAAAAAAAGCAGAGGGCCCTTGATCCCAAGACTCCCTATCTACTCTCCAGCTGCTATGTCAAAGCGCCAAAGAAAGCAGGAATCTGGCAGCACTGGGCAAAATGCCAACAAAGGGCTCAATGCTGGGATGACATGACCAGAATCTATGTATATATATATTCCTTCCCTAGGTTCTAAAAAGTGTAACTGTATGACGCAGTTTATGCACATTGGAACAGAGACAAAACCAGCAAGAGGCGGTTTCAGAAATGCATCTGAACTTTACTTGATGTCTCAGAAACGAGGCTGTTTTGTGGCATGTGGAACTCCATAGCTGTTACCTCGGCCTTGCTCTGGATCTTCGCTTTTATTCTTCATTGATGTAAGGGTGACCCTGAGAGGCAGGTCAGGTCTGCTGCTTTTGAATACCAGAAAAGCTGCCTCCGGAATGCATGGCTGCACTGTGTAGCTCTCTTCTGTTAGTTTCTGCAAAGGGAGAAAAAAAGGATGCAGCTATAAACAGTACATAAAAAAATGTACCTAGGCTTGTTGTACCTTCAGTGTTTCTCACACAAATAATACGAACTATGCTCTTAACCGTTTTGGGAGACTTATCTATTTTTATCTAGGTTTCTCAATTGTGAGTTCTAAAAAGAAGACCAAATTCCATAAACGACACAGTCAAGATAACCAGAGTCAAGATGCTTTTGGCTGCAGGTAACACAGAAGGTTAATCGAAGCGACTTATCTTCTGCCCAGCATTAATGAACTTGCCTTTCTGTAATTACGCCCATTTTGCTTTTACTTAACTACTTACAGGGCAGAGTAGCTGATAGCTTTGTTAATTACATTTCTGGAGCCGTGTCCCCAGCACTGACTCACTGGAGTATTTTGGACATGCTGGCTATTCTGGGAATGGAAACACCAGCAGCAGTTTCAGCCCAGTTCTAAAGTAACCAGAAGCTCGTGGAAGTGGGAATCCTCCGAGTAATGCTTGCTAACCTTCATCTGCAGTTGAATGTTTGTGCAGATCGTGAAAAGCAGAGTTTTGGTCGGTTTCTCACGGCACACCAAGACCAGGTCCAAGTCCATCGCTGCCTTGATCAGGAGGCCTTTAGCCACGGAACCAACACGCACCACACCTATCAATGATCCGTTATACCTGACAAAAACCAACAGGAACAACGTGAAAAACCACAACCACATTTTCTTTCAAGGTAATGTTCCACTATGGAGAAATATAATAAATCACGGTAACAGTGGTACTGACAGGTAACTCTAAAAGCTTTCTCACAGAAAGCTATTAGAAGAATTACTGAATTATTGAACTGTTGTTTCTGTGACCAATGTCTGGCCTAAACAAATTATTTTTATATACAAATAAGAAACTGTAAAAAGCCCTAATGTTTCTAAATCTAATATTAGTTTTCCATTTACTATATTAAAACACAAATTCCTTGGTCCATTTAATGATTTAGGGGAGTTAATAAAAGGGCTTTATTTGTGCTATAAACATTATGACCCTTGGTACCTATCCCCACCACTGTAAAGTTGATATGTTTCTCTACAACAGCAATTACCATGTTTACATTTCAATAACTTCATTATGCAGATATTTTAGGACATGGCTGATGACTGTGAGCATGTATGTCTTATGAAATCTTTTGAAATGCAGATCATAGTCATCAATAGGACCTAAAAGTGTCCATTTGTCATACGTGAACAGCATGAAACTCTTTCTCTGCATTTAACCCATTCACCAAGTGAAGCAGTGGGCAGTCAGGAACACAGTGCCCGCGGAGCAGAGTGTGGGGACGAGTCCTTGCTCAAGGGTACCTCAGAGGTGCCACAAGCAGTCCTAGGAAACAAACTCACAGGCTTCTGGTTGCAGAGGCCACTCCTAATCAGAAAAAAACGCGAGCTTAATGGGAAACAGAAAAACTTACGTTGAGTTGTCTTCTGCGGGGTCCTGATATGAAACACGACTAGCGTTAGCTTGATCGGAGAGCCAGTCTGAGACCTGCTTTAGGCCTTTCTCCACATCTGACACTAATGACTGGACGACCTCCAGCTCTTCAGCTGATGGGTATATTTCAGCGTGTCTTGCCAAAACGTAACAGTCATCATCCACCACTAATTCAAGAGAATTCTGGAAAATAAGACCCAGACCCAGATCATGTGCCATATAAGAAAAATGTCTTTAGAAATGTATGCATAATCATATACATACTCCAAACACACACACACATCAAAGAGCAAGCAGCAAAGGTCATATGTCCAAAGCAACTTACATTAGAGGCCTCTTCCATTATGAATTAGAGAATGGTAACCAGAACAGTGCTACAACAGAACTGACCCAAAATCTTCATTTATTAACCGTTTTCTTCCAGATCCAGTTCAAGGCTGAAATGAACAACAATGAGAAACACTTGGGATTGCTGAGTGAGAAGTACAAAAAATTCTAATAAACTTCAGAAAGCATCTTACAGTTTCTTACAGTTTAGTGCCACTGTTGCTGCGACATTGCATGAAATGCATTTTGGAAAACTTCACTGCCCAGGTGCACAGATGTGATGCATCATTGATAAAACCCACTTCCAACCCACTTGATCTGTATTTGGCCAGATGCAAACTGGAACTGTACTGGAACTGCCAAGACTGAATACATTGCACTAACTCAGGGTAAACCCAAAGAGATCATGTTCAGAAACATCCAAAGCCAGACCCAGCATATCTTTTAATGTACATACAAGATGTTATTACGTACAGATCTTAAAGGTACACCCTGATGTTACCATTTTATTTTTAATACATTCATATTGTCATGTATAAGGGGGTTTGTATTGTTTAGAAACTATAAGGATAAAAGTAGGGCCGGGCAATTTGGCCTAAATTCAAAATCTCGATTAATTGAACATTTTATCTCGATTACGATTAATGAGTGTTTTTTTTGTTTGTTTTGGGGTTTTTTTTTGCCTTCATAGTTCACTGACAAGTTTTGTACAGTGAGAGATTTTCAAATGAAGGGTGCATTACTTGATTTTATAATGATTAAAGGAAACACACTATCTACTATCTAGGATTATTTATTGAACATCAATGTTGACTGAGATGAAAGCACACATCGCCTAAAACCAACAGTCACTTTGTTCTTATTAAAAAAATAAAAAAATAACCTGCACTTTTGGAAACAAAAATAAATTATGATTAATATTTTTCTAATTTAAAATAGTGACTCCACACGCGGTAGTATTTTTAATGGGAAAGTAATTGAAATAATCGACCTGGAAAATTTAGATTGATAATAGGATCTGAATGTCGATTTCAATTACTTTTCGATTAATTGCCCGACCCTAGACAAAAGTACACCTGACCTGGATTTCACCGCCCCCTTACATCTGTAACACCTTTCACACATCTTAGAGAGATTTCCACAACATTTTGTGCTCATAAATTCTGTAGAATATTAATGAGTTCACTCTCTGATTTTGGTCAGGGCTCTGTGTGGGTCAGTCAAATTCTTCCACACCGAACTCATCCAGCCATGTCTCCTTGGACTTCCGCTGGGACGCAGTCATGCTGGGACATAATCATGCATTCCTCCATCAAAGGAATATTTTGGTAAAAGTGCAGGGAGAATCTCTACTGCCAAATGGACTCCGGTGTGGAGCCTACTTTCTCGCAGCATGTCCTCAAATTCCAACAGAAACATTAAAACATCTTGTGGAAAACCTTGCAAGAGTGGAAGCTTTTATGGCTACAAAGGGTTATTTTTGAACGCAAGCTCAGCAAAGTCCCTGTTGGTGGAACGAAAAGGTGTCCCAATACTTCTGGCCATACAGTGTTAATTGCAAGGTAAGTTCAGCTGACAACCGGAGCCTAATTTCTAGCCACGGCGTGCTAAGGCGTGTAGCATCTGATCTTACTGACGCCAGTTTAGATATTGATAACAATTACACTAATGTTGCACAAAACGGCAGAAAATAAAAAGTAATGAGCTACCCTGGTTCACTGGGACCGAGCCGAAAGCTGCAAACCACAACCCGTGGCGTCTGTCCGTGTGTGTAAAAGCTCTACTGCAGCACCGCTCCCGTCACTCATTGCAATCAGCAATTTAGGAGTTGAGGAATGGACTCGACTCACAACTCCATCAAACACTTACCGCTCAAGTGGAAGAAGAAAATATCGAAAATGTCTCGTTTATCCAGGAGCGTCCGTTTCCGAACCAGTGCGTCTCCCCCTGCGGACCGCTGGAATGGTGTAAAATCAGTTTCGCTATCTTTCTCTGTGACCGCGTGGACGGGGTACAGTCAGTCTATACACCTCTCTCTTCCTCAGTCAGTCTATACCTCTCTCTCTCTTCCTCAGTCAGTCTATACCTCTCTCTCTTCCTCTGTCTGGTGCGCTCTCTGTCAAACACACAGGTGCTCTCTCTATGGATGGTGTTTTGAGTCTTTGACACACACACAGGTGCTCTCTTTCTTTCTCTCTCTCTCTCTCACACACACACACATACACGCACACAAACCGGTGCTCTCTCTTTCTCGCTCTTTGATTATGGTGCGCGTTCTCCCCCCTCCCCTCTGTGTGATTGCGTGGACGGTGTAGTCTCTCTCTGGTCCTCTTTGATTCACCTGATCGATCCTGCTCATGGCACCAGCCTTTAACGTGTTATGGTGTTATTTAATGGATATGTTGCAGCTCACTACATTATGATATTAATCGAATCTGTATGATTATTTTATGTCCAGTATGAAATTCTGCCTATGATCCACTATATGGCCAAAAGTTTTGGGACATACCTGTTTTTTCATGGTTTGGCCCAGACCCCTTATTTTCTAGTGAAAGACTATCTAAATGTTTCAGCATAACAAGACATCTCGGACAACGCCATGACCTCATAAATGCTCCAGAGAAAGAATTGGCTCATATTCCCAGAGAAAGTCCAAACTTGTGGAATCCCATACAAGATGAGTGAAAGCTGTTATAGCTGCATAGGAGGGACAAAGTCTATATTTACATTTTTGTATTTGAATGCAATGTAATTAAAGTTCCTGTAAGACATCCCAACACGTAGTGCATATTTTGTGGTATATTCTAAAGGGGCAGTTTAGTTTTTCTAAGTGATTGCACAAGTTGGTAGGTTGTGTATCAAGATTTCATCAAGCAGGATATCACAGAAAGCTTAACAGCTGGTTGCTTCTCTTTATTGGCTTCTCAGAGCCAACATTACTGAAATGTTCTGCTTATGACATACATGCCGGTTCGTTTGGCTTCCCTTACAACTACTACCCTGCTATATCTTTTGTACTATCACATACTGTTCAATTCATAATACACTAAATTACACAGAGGACCGTGTTCATGTACTAAGTGTAGTCTAGGTCTAAATTACCTATAGGGTCAGTTTCCCAGACAGGGATTAAGCCTAGTCTTGGATCACGTAGTGCTGTGATTGGGATTTTCCATTTAAAAGGGAAAAGGTAGTCAGGGACTAGGCTTAACCCCTGTCTGGGAAGCGGACAAATATTTGTTCACCATTAGAATTTCCATTTTGCCTTAGGTCTTATCTGGATGTCGCAAGACGGCACTATGCTTTTTAGTGATGTACTCTGCAATAATTCATATTCTGACCACTCTATATAATTTTTAAAATATCTTATCAGCATTATAATGAATTTTTGTTGCAAATTAAAGTATGTGTACTTACTGTAAGAAATTAAACAAAATTATAGAACTACAGAACCATTCTATCGTTTGGTGTTTCTGACAGTTTCCACCAAAAGCTGATGAAAAGGGGAATCTAATGGCCTACCAAATATAGCTTTGCTCATGCATTTTTGATGACTTTCTCAGTGAGTCAAGCATCCAGAAAGAATCGATTTTGGTCAGAGACAAGGTCAAGGAGGGCAGGACCACATGATGGACTGACGATAAAGTCAGAAGGGTGTCCATACGAACCCTGCCATGGAGCATCACTCTTCACAGCTTATATAAACCATATAAATCCCGCTTTGCTCTGAATACCAATCTTTTTGAGATCATTCATATTCCGAGATGTTTGGCAGGGGTCCACACAGCTGTAGAAACCATCTCTTGGCAATCAGATAATGGTAAGGATCGAATTAGAGTGAGGAGCACCATAGAGTATCTGAGATTTAAAAACCATGACACTATTTTCTGCTAGTGTGTAATCCCTCCATCATGACATGGCACGTCAGCCCTTACGTATGTGTTTCATAATTCTCTCCAAGGTTACACACAGTGAGAGGCAATCATATGCAAGGTGAAACAGAAAACACTTCCGTTTCTGAGAAACTGGATTTAAACCTTTTTTGTCTTTACACAACCATATGGCCACTGGATATGTGAAATTGGCACTGGCAGCTGTCGTCTTTAAACCCAACACTACCAAAATTCAGGACAGGAGGCTCAAAATAATACCATGCTGCCATCTAGTGGGAAAAAACAACCTGGTGAACTGTTGGAAGGGAACCAATGGTAGAGTGAACATGAAGTAAGTGGCAGATGTTGTAAAAAGAAATGCCATTTGGCATCCTCTGGCACACACAGTTTTATGTAGCTGTGGATCCCGCATGGCTTCTCTTGATCAAATGAAGTATTTTGCTGAGACGCTGCTGAAGGTGTTGTCGTTAGGTTGTGGCTTTGGATGAATCAGTCCTCTTTTGGCTTTGTGAGTTCCTTTGGAAACAAGAAAAAAAACACAGTAAAATATTTGAGAAAAACAAGCCAAAATGTATGTACTTTTAATGTAAATGTACTCTTAATAGTACAATGTGGTTCTTCAAGGTGTAATTGTGCACCATAAAAAGATTATTAAAGGTACAGAGCATATTTACAGGGGGAAAAACAAAAAGCTGGAGACAAGACAGGGTGTAATGAGCAATTTGAAAAAAATACATCTGAACTATGTTCCGTAACTTGATGTTCTGATGACACACACACTAAGAATATTTGTACATTTTTTGAGAGTGTTGTTTGTATAATTTTCCACTAAAAATGATTCATACTGCATGGCTTCATGGCAACTTTTAAACTTAGAAATAAACTTTAAAATACAAGGAATAAATGTTAACTGTTATGTACACTTTCAGTGAATTGATATAGTTTCAACACAATCTTTTGATTCCATACAAGTATGCATGAACAATAAGTATTTAAACATAAGCTTAAACATAAAAACTAGGGGTGGAGCCAAATACAAATACAGTATTCAGAAAGGCACAAATAACGTATTTTTATGAATACAGTATTCGGACAAATACCAAAAAAAATATTTGTATTCGGGAAACTTCATTTTAACTTCAATGAAAAGCCAGTGTAAGTCATTACAGCACTAAGACGTCTATGGTAAGAAGTAAATAGCTTTTTGCCCCTTTGTGGTTCAGGGTATGAGGCTACCACTGATAGACAAATTCTTCATAAATTAAAAATAATATTTCTACTTGTGTGAAATCCTCCCAATTGATGGTTCCAATTTGTAGTAACACCAAGCAGCATGTTTTAATATTTTTAAATATTTGTGTTGTGCTAATGAATACACATTTAATATACATATAAATCAACATTTTGTTCATATTTTAAATACAAACAAAGGCATTATGTGTGTGAATTTGAAATAGCTGAATGAAATATATTACATAACCATTTCTAATGGCCCATTTGTCATGAAATGTCCACACAATGTTAAAAGCAACTGAAGTTTTCAAGTGGTGAAGAAAAAAATTATAAAGGTTTAATAATATGAATGCTCAGATCATCTAATCTACCTTTGCATATGAAGATGAGAGCCTCTGGAAAGACGTCCTATCTTGGACAGGGCAGAGCTGCGTGTGTTTGTTTGGCGTGGGACCAGCCCCAGGTCTCCGGTCTTAAAGAGAGGGAGGTGGGAGGTCGCCGTCTGTAGTGGGACAGGTTGGTCTGGTCTTCAACATAAACACATTTGACATATCAGTAATGGGAATGTTTCGTAGGGCTGTATAGGTAGAGATTCACTGGATTATATAATGTCAGAATAATTTATAACTGCTCATAACATAACAAAAAGTCTTCTGTTCTATGTACCTCTCTGTTGCTTCCCTTGTTTTATGTTTATGCGTGTAGTCTGTCTTGGGGATGAAGTCAGAGAGGGTGGAGTCTTCCAGCGCTCCCAACAGCTTCTGCATAATCTGATTTCGCTGAATGAGAATGTGCACTTCAATGTCTTCTTTAAGAATCTCCTGTAATGACCAAACTGATTATACAGTTTATCAGCTACATCACACCATATCCGCCTGATCACTTGTAACATTACCGTCAAGGCTTCCTTTAAAGCCATAGCTGCCTCCTGGAGTCTTTCTGCCTCAGCTTGTTTTCTGTAGAGCTGGTCCGTTAATGATTCATGCTTCTGTCTGTGATATAATTCAAAACATAATCATAAAACAGGATTTAAGCAATGATCCTTCAGTGCAATGTGAGTCCAACAGTGATCAACAGTGGAATTGCCTTCAAGATTTTTAGCAATGACTTGGAATTTTAAGGAAAACTGTCAAAATCAATTCTACGGAATAATGCCAATGTTTTGTATGGAAATGGACCTAAATATACATTAACATTTAATTTTAGAAAATTAGTCAATTATATTTTTCTTAATAATTTAGCTCTAAATAGCAAAAAAAATTGGTATTTTGTCACGAGAAAAGCTGGACATACGCCCCACGAGTCCCCGACGTCAAAAAAGCTAAATAAATGATAAAGGATACCTGCAGTTTCCGTGTTTGTGTGGGTGTTTCAGCGAACATTTATTTATTTATTATTAGATTGGTTATCAGTAAAATTTGATGGACTGAAAACGTGACTGTTGATCTGCGTCAAAGTGGGGGTTTACTGTAAATGGTAAAGTAGCATTTCTTCTGAAGTAACCAGCAATCAATGAAGGCATTCTCAAACCTTTAACAGGCAACGTATCTCAAAAGAAACTTGTTATTCAACCTGAGGTCATCATGCTCTTTCTGTAGTGCGAAGTGGCCATCCAGAAGCTGTTGGTGCGTTTGTTTATGCCTGGCAAACTTCTCCAGTTCAGTCTGCATCTCCTTGCCCTTCTCTGTCAGCTGCTGCACCACCTTCCAGAAGAAGAAAATGCATCTGCCCTGTTCATCTAGACATTGTTCATGGATATACCACGGTACAAACAAAAGCTAATATGTCACTAATTGGACATTACAAAACAATTTATTAGCAAATGACATTTGTTGCAAACCTTCTGATTTCCAACACTCTTCCTAGCCATCCCATTCAGCAGAGACTCCATAATCTCCAATTCTCTCTGAACATGTTGTTTATTGGATTTTAGAGCCTCGTTCTCGTCCTGCAGCTCCGTGGTCCTGTCCGCAAGCTGCCTGAGCTGAGACGTCACAGACACGTTCTCGCGCATGGTCCTCAGGGTGGTCTCCGGCATGCTGCGGTCCGAGACTCTGCGGAATTCAGCCGCGACGGCAGCCACATGCTGCTGCATCTCTTTCTTCAGTCTTCAAGGGGAACGCCACAAATAAAGATTAAGGATCATCACAATTTTCACTTTTAAGCAAAAAATAATAATAATCTGACTGAAATATTTAAACCAAATGCTCCGTGTCGCGGGCCCGTATAACCCCGGCCATGCATAAAATTTGTAACGTTGTGTTGTCCCTTAAGGCACACAACTATGTGGGGGGTGGCGGGCACTAAACTGTATAGATGTGATGCAGGAGTACAGCACTCACTGTGGGATGTCACTCACCACTCAGGTCCAGAGGATAGAGTTCAAAAGATGTTTACTATCCATTTAAAACTGCACATGTGAGGGTAATGTATGATGTTGAGGTTCCACCACCTGGCTTGGTGTTGTTTGCTGTTTTGCTACATTTGTTTGGCAAAATAAAGAAAACTGTTTGTCATTTCCTGTTGTACAGTTTTTTTTTATTGGATTACCTTAGAAGATTAAGTTTTCTCCACGACAGAACCCAC
Organism: Rhabdalestes septentrionalis; assembly: GCA_037832545.1. Lineage (NCBI taxonomy): Eukaryota > Metazoa > Chordata > Actinopteri > Characiformes > Alestidae > Rhabdalestes > Rhabdalestes septentrionalis. Next base: position 6,675,010 of record JBBMFX010000037.1, on the reverse strand, counting down.
GACCTTCCGAGGGGAAACTCCCTGACCACCAGGCCAACAACCACCCCATTTCTAAAAATATTACACTTAAAATGACACGGTGGCCAAAACTTGGAAACTTGGAAGCACTGGAAATACCCAGTGGTATATTTACAAACACATATAATCATATTCTAATTATTACAGCTGAACTAATATCACTGGTGAATAAAACTGACCATACTTTGTTTACAGACAGTAGAAAATAGGTTATGCTTTATATATTAGATATAAGATCAAATTCAAATGATTACAGCCATACTAATATCCCTGGTGAACAAAACTGACCACACTGTGTTTAGAAACCGCAGACCATAGTTTACAGCTTATCTTAGGTGCCATTATAGGTCACATGTGTTTCTCAATAAAACTCTTCATCTGTGTGTTTTAGATATGCTCATGTAAGTTTGATGATGTATGCAAACACTGACATACTTCATCCACTCCTCAGGCCATATAATCCATGTATGGAAACTAAACTGCAAAAAAAAGAATTTTAATAGGATATGTATTCTCAAAAATGTGCCAGACTACTTCAAAAAATGCTATAGTAACAATATTGTTCCTTGTGAAGAACCTTTTAAAGAGTCTTTCTACCTCTTAAAGAGGTCTAACGGGTCTTCACATAATGTAAAAGTTCTTCACTGACTGAAGTGTTCCTCAAAAACCTCTATGTGGACCAGCTGCATATTCACCCAAACATGCTGTCACTTTTTTGTGATGAATAGTCTACGCTCACGCTGACCTATCTTTGTCCAGCACAGCTTTTCTCTCCAGGTCGTAGATTACTTTCTGGTGCTGCCTGTTCTGCTCCTCCAGCTGTTCTTTCTGAGATGCCAGCAACGCCATGAGCTCGTCCTTCTGCACACGGAACTCCTCCAGGGAAGCAAGCTTCCCCGCTGGCAAAGAAGAAGACATCCTGATCTGTGAGACACCATCAAATTCCGTAAAATGTACAATTGTGTCACAATAGTGATCCACGTTATCAATAAAAAAAGCCCATTTATCCTTCAGACATAGACTGGATACCAAATCATAGTCACTGAGGCTTCTCCATTACTTGTTGCCTATTTTAGATTAAATCGTGGCATGAGATTTCTCCACATCAGTGTCAGCGCTGCATACCCAGGGCCATGTTCTCAGACATGAGCTTGTCCTTGTTCTCCTGAAACTCATGGCGAAGTGTCCTCAGCTGCATCTCGAAAGACTCCTTCTCTGCATCTTTGGCTGCCTGCAATTCCAGGAGCTTCTCCGAGAGATCAGTGAGTTCATCATCCTTCTGGGCCAAGCAACGTTTCAGATAGAGAACTATGTCCTTTTTCTCCCTCTCTAAATTCTTAGAGATAGTGGAGAAATCCTTCTCCCGCACCTCCAGCTCATCACACTTGTGCTGATATCTAGGTAGAAAAGAAGGAAAAAGGCTTGATCATAAATATCATTTGCAAAAAGGAAATCATGTGCTAGAAAGATGAGTCAGCTGCTGTTCCATAAGGGCGAGGTGTTGCACTTGGTTAATGATTTGTGAACAGGCTATGATCTGAGGCCTCCATTTTCATTATTAACTTCCTTTTGAGGACTGGCATTCCTGAAATCAACGTGTCTTTGGAATACAGCCTGTTCTTTTCTTGAAAAAATGGATTCATAGATTCCACCTTAACAGAGAGGCCAGCTGGAATGTTCTGACAACTTCAGCTTGCTAGATCAGTCTGAAAGGTAAGTCACACTGTGTTATATAATTTAGGAGCATGTAATGAGATGTATCATGGACCTCAAATTCTTACAGCCAAACTAATATCTCTTCTGAATAAAACTGATCAGACAGCATTTAGAAACAGTAAAATACAGTTTACACCTCACATATTATATATTGCCTGAGATACATTACAGCCAAAGTCAGGTTTCTAGTGAATAAAATGGATCACACTGTGTTTAAAAAGAGCAGAACACCTTATCTTTGTTGTCTTATAGGTCACATATATAATACTCTATCAGACTCACCTGTGTGTCCTAGATATGTTAATTTAAGAATTATTTTTATGTAAACATTGACACACTGCATCCGCGCCCCAGTCTATATAGTCCACAAAACTTAAAAAAGAAGCAAAGATAAGATTACTGTGCTGTCAACGAAAGTTAAGGGCAAATGTTAAAAAAATTTTTTAACAACTTTAAGCTAGAGTAGATCTTGTTTAACACTAGAAAATCTATTTTAACCTAGAAAACAAATCACTGTGTCGTGTGTCACTGAGCTCCAGTTTTCTCACTTTTCTATCCGTTCCTCCAAGTCTCGTATTTGAGCAAGGTAGAATTCTTTGCTGCCTTCAGGTAGAATAGCATTGGCAGCAGTTATATCCCCTGTTTTGGCGTCTTCTTTCTTGGTGCCAGCTTTCTCCCCGTTCTTTTTAGGAGGCATGGTTAAACACACTCGTTAAAATCTGCAGAAACTTCTCAGCCAAACAAACCACCCCTCTGGTTACCATGGTGGTCACGTGACGCCCTATCTCTACCTATATTGCGGCAACACGCACTGCTACTTTGCAAAAGTGCGCTTCTTAGTATATTAAAATTCTGAGCAGTTTTCTACAGCGTCCTTCCCTAAAAACAGGCGAAAACTGGACAAACGGGTGTCCCAATACTCTTAGAGTGTGCTGTGAATGCTGTGAGTGTGGACAGGAGTGGAGCGGTTGCTGGCTGAAAACGGGTAGGAATAGAAAATGCCTACAACCCAGTTGTGAAGGGTCAGGTATTTTCCAAAAAAAACGAGTCGAGCCAAGTTAAAGCTACCAAGTACTACCAAGAACCTGAAGCATAGACAAATAGGATGCAGCTGTATATCGTGCATGTCTGCTGAATTTTGCTGAAATACGAGAGATATGAGTGTAGTGTGGCAGCTCGATCAAAACAATCCATTCCGAGTAAAAAGCCAACGTTAATGTATATGATTGAAAGAGAAAGTAAAAACTGTTTGAAGTGTGTATTACTGTGTGATGTGTGTATTATTCTGATCCAGCAGTGTTGAGGGGCTGAGTTTAATTACAGTTGGGAAGCTGATAGGTAGATTGTCAGCTAAAGACCTGTCATTAATGTGTTTGGCGTGAATATAAACAAAAAAACAAAACAAAAAAATAAATTGAAAGACTATTAGAACAATTAAATCAAACACATATTGAAACACACCCATTATCTCAGAAAACTAAAACTGATCTATTGGCCATTACACCAACACAGATTTTAATGATATTGCATTCAATTGTATAGACTTTAATTTTGCAGCTATAACAGCTTCCAAAAGTCTTGGAAGGCTTTCCACAACATTTTGTAGTTTCTGTGGGAATTTGTGCCCATTCATTCTGTAGAATGTTTAGGTGGTCAGGCACTGATGTTGGACAAGAAGCCCTGACTTGCAGTCTCCATTCCAGTTCATCCCAAAATTCTTGGATGGGGTTGAGGTGAGGGCTCAGTCATGTTCTACCACAATTAACTCATCCAGCCATGTGGTTATGGAGCTTGGTTTGTGCACGGAGGCATAGTCTTGCTGAAATAGAAAAGGTTCTTTAAACGGTGTTCACAAATTTGGAAGCATGGCGTTGTCCAAAATATCTTGGTCTACAGAACCAACAAGACTTCACTGGAAGTAAGGGATCTTTCAATCATTCAGTAATTAGGAGTTCATTAATAATTAGGAAAATGTCCCTCTTTGATCATTTTGATCATTGTACAATGGAGTGTGATTGGGAATCTCTTGTTTTTGCGGCTCACGTGTCATAAACCTGATGCTTGCTGCCAGTCAGGGTCACACTGTTGTTTTATTGTGGTTCGTGAATCAGTAATGCATTAATAAATAAGGCACTGGGGCAAAAGGAGCATACCAAATCGAAACTAACAGCATTTAAGTGAACTCCGACTACTGTAAACAATGTGACACTTAAAAGTAGAGCTTCACCGATCAATGTCGATTCTCATTCAAAACATACAATATCGATTCAAAAATTCACGGATCGATCTTTTCTTGTCACTCAACTTTCTTGTCTCTCAACTGGGTGGGTAGTGGCTCAGTTGTTAGAGCACTCGCCCTGCAATCAGAGCACGCGATCAGAGCGTGAAGGTTCGATTCCAGAGACCGACAGAAACTTCTGGGATCCTGAGTGCTGTTCCGTCCGCACACGCTGCTTCCCATGCGCTGAGTGACGGGCCGCTACTTCACTCGGTGAATCGATTAAATGCAGAGGATGAATTTCGTGCTGTTCGCATAGATCATTTTCACTTTTCCTCTAAATAAAATCTCTTAATACCCGAAGAGTAAGAGAGTCTTATCAGTCAAGCAGAATTTCCAAGACTGTATTTGCTGTGGTTGCTGAGCTAGTGTTTATAGTTTTAACCAGCTGTGGTCATTGTTGTTTTTTTATTTTTATTCAACTAATTTTATGGTTACAGTTGTACAGCCATTTTTGTGGCTATCATTTCATTGTCAAATAGACATTTTCAAAACAGGGCTACTAACTCCGTCATTGTTTCAAATTTAAGAAATTAAATAAGCCCTGGAAGTTCTTTT
>JBBMFX010000037.1:6648178-6667248 GCA_037832545.1 Rhabdalestes septentrionalis | reverse complement strand
AATTTCTTGTCCTGCAGCCACCTTGCATGCACGCACACACACACACACACACACACACACACACACACACACAAATGCACACACTGAACAGTACATTCACAAAGCCTACACCCATATTTGCTTTCACATATATATTTGCTTATAAATATATTTGAAACATTTTTTATCTTCTAACACTTCATGACATGAAATGTTGCCCTGCTTGCAGGCCAACTTTCTTTTTTTTTCCATTCCCAGTGCTACGGATTCCATGGAAAACAGAGGCGAATATGTGATGGTGAGTTTTTTCTCAGTTTCAAATATGTGATGAATTGTAGAGACCGCATGGTGTGGTCAAGCTTCTGAAAAACTGCACCTAAAAAGATCCTATTTACACACTTCGAAAGAGATTCAGTGTTTGGGCCTTTATAAAAACGTATTTTCAGGTTAGATTTCTAAAAATATTTTTCAGCTTCTAAAATGATCCAGATTTTAGAAAATGATTCAGATTTCAGAAAAAAAGTTTTTATTTTCAGGCTTTTAAAAGACCTTGTGTTTGGGCACCTTTAAGAATTCCGTATTCTGGCTTCTAGTAAAATTAAGTTTTTTGGTGAGCTCACTAGGGGCACGCATTTCATTTTAAAGTGTGCTTTGTTTATTTATTTTTTTATTGGTGTTTTTTGTACTTGAATTCCTCCTCGAAGCACCAGACACTGGGAAGAATCTCAGTACAGCTCTAATTGAATTAGGATGGGTGACACAAAAGGTCCTGGCACGCTGCCCCATCTTCAGAATGCCTGTAGTCAGCTCGGGTTTCTATAGGCAACCGAACACTCTCACTGTAAGCACTTACTTTATCGTAACTGAAAAAGGAGAACCGATTTTATGCTTGAATTCCTCGTCTTAGGAGTTTTTAGCCTTCTCTTCTTAATATGTCGTACCACACAATAGTTCATCAGTCTTCAAGACATGTTCCCACAATCTAAATTCTCACAAATCAAGTTTACAGTTGTGAATAAACATTGATAAATATCCACATAGCTTGGGTTTAGAGCATGGGGTTTGCAGGCATTCCTCCTTTTTGTGGTCTTAGCATGAGCCCTTATAATGTTGTCGAGGTTAACTGATGGGTTTAGTGATGTATTGGACAATTAAGTATTGTTGCGAAGTGATGTCACCATAACAACAGGGCAGAAGTGTATATGTTAGACGTGAGGAGTCTGTCCAGTTGAGAAGGGCAGGCTTGCTTTGGAGAGCGGTGCAGACAAGTACAGATTTCTTGGCCCCTTATTGGGGAATGATCTCAGTGATTTCAAAACAAAACACTTTTTTCCTTCATTTCTGGAAGTTTTCGAAAGAGACATGCCTGTTGGACACCCCATCAGAGAAACTCCGGAAAGAGCTAGAGGAAGAGCTAAAGCTCAGCAGCAGTAATATTCAAAGCCACGGCTGGTACCATGGCCGGATACCTTGGGAGGTGAGTTGAATTACTCAATCGGAATTGGACGATTCAGTCGTCATTCCAAATAAATTGATACTTAAAACAAGAAAACAAAAACAATTCTGGGTTAGCCTCATAAACAGGTCAGAGCTTCAGAACGTACATATTTCTTTTATAGCAATTACAATGATGTGTGTTATTGATAAAATTCTGCATTTTACAAACATTTTTTTAAATATTTAAAGTACAAACACATGTCTCTTTATTTCCATGCATTTTGATCTAGATGTTAAAAAGGGGGGGAAATATTGTATGAAATGTATATTAATTAAAGCAAAGTCACAACAAACACTCTCTTCTCTCAACATGTGTCAACAAGTCAATTCAGTTCACCAAAAATACTTTCATTTAATCTTGTCCATTTAATGTGAACCAGTAACAAAAAAATATCACAGTTTGCGTCGTTTTCATTTGTAGGTTAAACCTATTTTATTTTTTTTAAGTGCACACATTTATTGTCTCTATTAAAACAATAATAATACAGTTTAATCTCTAGTTTAACATCTAGTTTAATTAATACATTCTTAAGGAAAGTGTTGTTTAGACCACGTTTAAGGTTTGTAGTCCAAGCATTGATTAATTTAGATTTAATTTTTCTTTGAAGAGTAACTTAGTGTTTGTCTTCCTCACTGGCACAAAGCACAGGTGTAACTATGCATTGGTTAACTATGCATTGATGTGTTTGTCTCTCTGAAAATAAGGTGCAGGTAAAGATAAAGAAAGTGATGCCTTTCTTGTTTTATTCCATCGTTTAGCCATTAATGATAATATTGTATGAACGAAAAAAGCCACTGAATAGTATTAATTAAATTATGTTTCACTATATCCCTATAACTTGTGACTACAAGCTTCCATCCTTTTTGAGCAATATTAGCATGTATAGCTGAGCTATTCCTTTAATTATATATACACCTGAGATTTATGGAGTTAATTCTAAATTCATTATTGTTTATTCAAGCCACAGACAAATCTGACTCGATTTCCAGACAGAGTTTAAGCATCTTAGACAAGCCTTCGAGGTATTTCTGAGAATTCAGTGATGGTGCAATTTAGTGTTATGTGTAAATGTGTGTAGTACTACATGGCCACCTGCAGTGCTGGAATGTAATTATGTCTGAAGCACTGTATGATTTTCCAATTTCCCCACGCTGCAGGTAGCAGAGTCTCTGGTGCTTGAGGATGGGGATTTCCTGATTCGCGATTCTCTCACCAGTTTGGGAGACTACGTTTTAACCAGCCGCTGGAGTCAGGAACCTCTCCACTTCTTAATCAGCAAAGTCATCCTCCGCTCCAGCGATTTATACACGCGAATTCACTATGTTCTGGAGGAAGAGACGTTTGACTCCGTTCCAGCTTTGGTTCATTTCTATGTGGGCAATAGAATGCCTCTAACCAAGCAGAGTGGGGCACAGGCATACTCCCCAGTCAACAGAACTGTACCACTGCGTTATCTGGAGACGATGTTTGGCCAGGCTTGTCCGGAGGGAACTCCAGTAACTTCACCCACACACAGGAAGGGAAGTCTGAAGAGAAGAGAGAGCATAGCAGTGACTGAGGCTCTGGCACTAGAGCTAGCAAACCCCCAGAGGTAAGAGGAATTTCAAATGTCATTTTTTTATCATCTTTGTTCCATTTGTTTTATTTTGTCCAGTTGTGAGCTTGGCTGAGAAGCAATATCAATTAATATTTCTAAATGATCAAATTATATGATTTAGTAACTTGATGTATCCAGTAATAGTAAGGTGATCATGTTTGATATGGGTGAACACAACACAGCAAGCAATATAAAGAATGTGTGTAGGGACAGTACCTTGCTGAAGGGTACATCAGTGGTGCCGCTGGCAAGCGCAGCTCTCTAACCACCAGGCCACCAGCTGCTCTGATATTAAGGCACAAATAAAAGAACAAAATTCAGATTTAATTGCAAATAAATAATATGACAATAGCATTTAATAAACAAACCATGAATGGACTCTGTTAGATATTCATCCAAGATATATCTATTCAAAATATCACTTCAGATGTGTGGTAGGTCCATGGAGAACTACCTTCTTGGTGATATCATTCAAACCTGAATGAACAAACTCATTCAGGTCATCAGTACTCTTAATAACTGGGTCAAATTTGTATAGAAAGATACATGAGACTGTATCTGCTTTAGACCTATCTAAACTTGTCCTGTGGCCTTAATAAATTTGATTGTTGGACATGAGGTCTTTGTATTGGTGAAAAATGATAAATGTTTTGGTTCAGTGAAGATGTGCCTCCCTTTTGCTTTGAGGGAAAACTAATAATACTGTATGGACAAAAGTATTGAGACACCTGATCATTACACCAACATGGACTTCAATAATATTGCATTCAAGTACATAGACTTTAATTTGGAATTCATCCCACCTTTGCAGCTATTACAATTTTACCCTTTTTGCAAGGCCCATTCATTCTATAGACCATTTATGAAGTTTCTTTTTCAGTTCATCCCAGATGTGTTTGATGAGTTTGAGGTCGGGTCTCTGATTGGCATACACAGAGCTCTTTCAATCATGTCTTTATGGAGCTTGATTTGGGCACTGGGGCACAGTCATGCTGGAATAGAAAAGGTTCTTCCCCAAAGTGTGTCCACAAAGTTCGAAGCAAATGTCTTTGTATGCGTTGGCCAATATGTCTTGGTATGCTGAAGCATTAAAATAGTCCTTCATTGGAAGTAAGCGGTTCAGCCCAAACCCTGAAAAGTGGGTGTGTCCCAATACCTTTGACCATATCGTGAAGACTGAGTGGTATTTTAGGATTTTTTACTCTTTTACCACAGGGAGGCAGTCAAGAGCTTTGGTGGAAGCCTGGAACAGCATGTTGTGGTGACGACATCCCCAACACCAATCAATATATGTGAGAGCTCTTATCTAATCTAGACATTGCATCACACGGTAGAAAACATGGTGAAAAATCAAACCCAGTTCCAAGACGTTCTATGAAGGTACAAATATTTGGAATCAATGTTTTCAAACATTTAACCCTTACGCACACAAACACACAGACACACATACATTTAAAAAACATTTAAGATACATTCAGAGTTAGAGGCAAACTTTAAATAGCAGAGAAAGGATTATAACTTCAAGAGTGAAATTCTAACGTAATGACCAATCTATATTGCCTCCTATATTGACTATCAAGATGTAAGATCAAGATCTCATATTTATGCTGTGATAACAACGTATTTCAAGGACAATAAGCTGATATGTTGAATAAACATTTTAAGTCATATTATAGTGTCATTTCTTGATCACTTAATTGAACAATATGACAACTGATTCTGATTTTCTGTCCTCTGCGTGTATGTGTAGTGTACAGACGGAGAAGGAGTCCATCACGCAATAGGAAGTTTGTTGTAGTCCCTTCATCACCTGTCCTGCAAAGACCCATCGAAACACACCTTTGCACCTCTCCTACTGACAGAGCCGTCATTTATTTGGAGCCTACAGCCAACATCTGGTCCCCCATGACCAGGTCCTGTCAAAGCTCAACTGCAGAGCCCAGCAACCTGCATGCCAGCCCATCCAGCCCTGGTCATACTGAGCATTTTCATGGTGTACAAGAGGAGATGACAGTGACTGGTCTCAGGGAGGAAGACAATGAGGATTATTTATTGCCTCTCATGGTGGAAACAGCCTCCAGTTTCAACCCCAGCATGTACCAGTCACCCCTGCTCCCTGCAGAGAATAAGCCACTAGAGACAAGAGTCCTGAAGAGAGTTAAGGAGGTGCTTACAGACGTTGATACAAAAACAATGGCTATGCACATCACTATGGTCGACTGCATGGTAGGATTATTTATAATAACCACTATATAATTGGTGGATATACACCATCAATATACTGATAATCTGGGCATAGTTTTGTTGACCCCCTCATTTTTGTCTACTAACACAGCAAAACAAATGATGGTTAATTCATGACTTCATGTGATAGCAAGGTAATTAAATAGGTAACAAGAACAAAATCACATTTAAACCTGCATTCCAACCTCAAAAACATTTACAGTATATATATAACCTATTGATAGCAGTTGCGTCCATGTTGACTATGGGTGTGAAGTGACTGAAAAAATACAAGAATTAATTACAAGCTTTCTGATTAACTTGCCATTCACTGGCCCAAGCAGCATGCTCTCGTCCACTCCAGAGAACCTGTGGCCAGAACCAGAACGGGTTAAAGTCACTACGCCCTGCAATGAATCTTTTTAAATGCAATATTTTATCTGTGATTAATTAATTGAGGTTACCATGTTAATTTGACAACACTATTGTTGACATAAACAAATCAAGTGAAGACTGTCCTATAACCTCATAACTCCATAACTCCATATACACCTTGTAAGGGGTCATGTCAATGATGAAAATGGATTTGGTTTAAACATTTAATAGAGTCAGTGAAAAATGTGCAGCTTGGATGTATGATAGGTTATTAAAACCTTCTTCAATCTGCAGGTTGCTCGAATACTGGACACGCTGGATGACAGAACAAGAGGAATGGCTGTGAGTTCAGGAATGGAGCTTCTTACGCTCCCCCATGGCCACTATCTCCGACAGGACCTGCTAGAAAGGTGTCCTCAGATGCTTTTATTAACTAATAACATTTCGCTGCTGTCAGTGGTCAAACAGTTTAAAAGACCTCTGTATAATATAAAGAATGAAACATAATATTCACTCTTTGCTGACACCAGGTTCCACACAATGTCCATCTTGCTGGCGGTGGAGCTTCTGGGTTGCACAGGCAGTGTGGAAGAAAGAGGAGCTCTCCTGCACAGAACCATCTCACTGGCTTCTGAGCTGAAGAGCAACCTGGGAAACATGTTCGGCTTCACCGCAGTAATGAAGGTCTTGGAACTTCCTCAGGTACAAAATAAACTACCACCAGAGCAACTGGCTTAAATCACATTTCAACCACAGTTAAAGGTGTTGAAATGTTTCTAATTAATAAGCATGTATTTGCTGTAGGTTTGCTGTGTAAATTGTCTCATTTTTCTTTGCAAATACTGCAAATCAGAATGAACAGCTAACAAAATGACTACAATGGACCATGGTCAACATAGTCTTTAGGGCCCAATTTCCATAAGTTCCCCAAAATAAAAGAGCATATTTATTCTTATTATTCTGTAGAAAAGTTAAAAAAAAAGAAGACAACTGACAAAACCCACTTTAGGCAGAACCCACTCTTGATAACAACAAAAAAAGGGTGCTGTACTATACATTCATATATATAGTACCAGAAATATATCTAAATATATAGATATATAGAGATATAAATATAGTGCATTTGTTCACATGCTATACCAGCGCTTCAGTCCCAGTACTGAAGATGTCCAGCACCATTTGGTGCTTTCCCTGCTCCAACAAATCCCCTTAACCAGGTAGTTAACAAATGTGTTGAATCTGTGCTGGACACCAAACCCCCACTTTTGCCAGATTAAATTGTATTAAATTGATTACATTGTATTTATAACTTGGCATCCCCATCTCAGAACACCCCCACTTCTGGAAAGCTTGATACGCCCCTGAGTTGTGCTCTAAATAACCGTATGATCCTTCTCTAGATTTCACGGTTGGAGGAGACGTGGACAGTTTTACGACAGAAACACACAGAAAGTGCCATCCTGTATGAGAAAAACTTGAGGCCCTCTTTGAAGAGAATGAATGACGGAAAAGGTATTCAGGCTCGCTCCACAGCAAAAGACACTAATTTCCAGTAGGTCTGTTCTCTCGCCTGTTGAATGCCACATACCACAGATCATTACCATTCCATGACATTTGCCTTCTTTTGATATTTTTCTTGAAGAGGTGTGTGATACTTCAGAGACAACTGTCCCCCATGTGCTCCCTCTGTTGCTCCTGCTTGAGAGGAATGCAGTGAGTCTTGATGGATCTGAGTCCTGGGAGAGTCTGGACGCTGGGATGGACTGTGTACTGGGTCACTTAGACGCTGCCCGCACCATTGCCTGTAATGGAGGAACATTCTGTGCTAATGCAAAGGCAAAACTACAGGGCAAGTGGTCTCTCCATGACAAGAAAGTACTCAATAATATATTGTTGCTATTTTGTATCTCTGAGAACATATGGAAAGAAAAATGTTTCTGTTTGTCACCTGTAGGCTTTCAGGAGCAGCCAGACCTTCTGGAGATCTTCCTTACCGAGTTTCAGATGCGTCTCCTTTGGGGCAGCCGTGGGGTAATGGAGAGCAGGGAGGAGCGCTATGAGAAATTTGACAAAGTACTAACAGCCCTGTCGAACAGACTGGAACCACCTCGTCCAATACAATAACTTAAGGGAGCCAGATAAGGAAAAAGAAAACTTTCCTTGTTTTATTTTAAATGAAAAATATTAATATATCATTGAAACAAGTTTCAAAAAATAGTTCTTACTCCTCTATAAATATATATATAGTCTAAATTGATTTCACAGAAATCATTGCATTTACATACACCTGCCTATTCAGCCTAGTTTAGCTGGGTCCAGTCATCCTGAATGTGAAGCATGATACACAACAGCCAGTCAGAACAGAAGTCATGTGCATATATCAGTCTTAAAGGGACAGCAACTAATTAAGGAATGACAGTATAAGCAATTCTAAAGAACCAGAGGTTGTAAAACGGGTATATAAATTATTGTTTTTGGTACATAATATTTGGGGGGGAAACAGAAATGTAGAATTTGGGCTCTTTAAAGCAATTGTCACACAACAGGCAGGACTTTGGCCTGTCTCTGTTTCTTTTTTTAGAGAGGACCACAGAATGACATGAGCAGAGATTTATGTGACTCAGTGTGACTGAACAAGTTTATTTATTTGTTTGTTTTTTAACTTTTATACTGTTTTGTAAATAATGTTCATAAAAATCCTATTCAGATTTGTATTGTAAGGTATGGTTAACAGTTTATGTATGTACGGTAATTTGGTTTATCTCTATTAAATCATTAGTCATCATAATTTTCTCATGATTTTATGTATGTCTATGTGTTTGCTAAATCATTCCCTGGTCTTACATTGGAAGTTCTCATGAAATACCCAGTTCAGCTCAATCAATATTTCATTAGATTATATCAGGTGAGATGCTGATTGAGTTCCACAAATACATACAAGGGTTGTTCCTCTAACCATCTCACAAAGCTTCAAATACTTGTAACAAAATCAAATCTTAATATTATTTAATGCTTTCACGTTTGTTAGCATTTATTCTAATGTTAACTTGTGTGTTTTCTAGCAGAAAATCTCTCTTCAAGCAGTTTGCACAGGAGCCTTAGACATTTGCTCAGTACTATATATATGTGTATGTATACATGTATATATACACCCTGTGTGGATAAAAGTATTCCATTCTTCTTTGAAGGTATTTGGAGGTTCTGTGGGAATTTGTGCCCATTCATTCTGTACAGCATTTCTGAGGTCAGGCACTGATTTGAAGGCCTGGCTCGCAATCTCTTTTCCTGTTCATACTGGAATAAAAAAAGGTTCTTCCCCAAACTGTGTCCACAAAGTTGGATGCATTGCGTTGTCCAGAATGTCTTGGTATACTTGATTTTTTACACCTGTGGTAATGGGTATGATTGAAAGACTTAAATTCAATAGTTAAGAAGTGCGTTCCAATCCTTTTTTTTCACATGGTGTATTTAAACATGTAGTGTCCGAAATGTCGTGGTTTGCTGAAGCATTAAGGTTGCCGTTCACTGGAAGTAAGGGGCCTAGCTCAAACCCTGAACAACAGCTGTGTCCAGATACTTTTGTCATTGTGGTATATGTATATATGTGTGTAAGTACGCATATATATGTACAGTTTGATGATCTTAATCTCAGATTAAACCTGACATTTCTGCGCTGGTCTTTTATGTAGTTTATTCTATGTGCCAATCTCTGTTTTTTATTTATACTTTAAAACGAGCCTAATGTGCACTCGTTCTTGATTAATCGTATATAAAACAAACCGTTTATCTATTAAATTACACATCATCAGTTCAATTAGACTTTGAAGCTCAGTGCCAACGTGTCTCCTGAGCACCTCTGAAGGGTGGAAACAGAAGAGAGATGGAGAGAGATTCCGATACTAAATTTATAGTGGAACAGCTACTTTTCAACTTTTTTCATATCTCGTCGACTAAAAACAGGATTATTGAGTGAAAATTATTTTTACTTGAAGAAGTCCGATGCCCCTAGTGGATGAATCTAGAGGCTCCTGGATTGGTTTCACCCTCCAACTCACCATGGAGTTGTGGTCCAAAGGAGTAGCTACCATATGTATGTTATTTTTGCTATATTGTGTAACCAAGGTTGGTGGTTTTGAAATGAAAACGATATACTGTACCATATCTGACAGCTGTGACTGTGACTTCAAGCCAAACATACAAGGTAAGAGCCAAAAACATCCCAACCAGGCTGAGCTTTTAGCACAAAGCTAACTGATAAGCCAGCTTTAAGGTAGTTGTTAGCTAAAAGGAGAGCTGTGTTTGCCATGGATTATTTAGATATTTTTTGGAAGAAAATTCTGTTTTTACGTTCTGTGAAATGTCATAAGCTTGTATTCACTCATTTAATCGTTTTGACAGCCAGTGTTAAAATGTTTTATCTGGTTTATTGGGTTGGTAGCTAACCGTGCTAGTGAAGTAGCAGGTATCTGGTAGCAATGCTAGCTCCCTGGATATCTACAAAAGAACCTAAATAGATAGATCTTTGTAGTTAAAGTTTAGATTTAGGGTGGTTTAAGTGTTCTCTCATGTCAGACTGTTTCAGAGAATGCTGTTAAGTGATTACTAGTCTAATTTGCTCTAGAATATTATACAATAACAGGATCAGAGGTTCCTAACATTATTATGAATGCAGGTTCCCAGACTTGGGACTTGGTTACCCCCTGTTCGGAGCATTTTATTTTTGCTGTATTCTGCTGTATCAAACCCACTTCAACTCAGGGAAGCCTTATTAATTGTCTGATTAAGTTGGTGTGGTGCGTTGGGGAAGAGGGGAAATACACTATATGGAAAAACCTATTGAGACATCTGACCTCTAAACCAACAGGGACTTCAGTGACACTACATTTTAATACATAGATTTTAACATAGATTTGCTCCCCCTATTTTACAGCTATAACAGCTTCCACTCTTCTTGGAAGGCTTCTCCACAAGATTTTGGCATTTCTGTGGGGATTGGTGCCCATTCATTCTGTAGCGCATTTATGAAGCAGGACGAGAAGACCTGACAATCTCTGTTCCAGTTCATCCCAAAGGTGCTGGATGGGATTGAGGTCAGGGTTCTGCTTGGGTTCCACACTGAACTCCATGGAGCCTGTGTCTTTGTGCACTGGGGCACAGCCATGCAAGAATAGAAAATGTTCTTCCACAAAGTTGGAAGAATGGCATTGTTCAAAATGTCTTAATATGTAGAAAATTAAGCTCTTCCTTGGAAGTAAGGAGCCACCTGAATTTAGTAATTAAGTGTGTATGTCCCAATAATTTTGGCTGTGATGTGTATAGTCAGGGCAAGGCAGGGCATGGTGGTGCTCAGGATCCAGGTTTGGAAATCACTGTACTACTTGAGCTGGTGTAACTTATTTGCTTACTCCTTTACACAGGCTTGGAGTGGGATCTTTATAGAAACTTATATGGGCAGCATCTGGCTCAGGATATTGTGTCAGAGTCTGTGGCTACTTTCCTAAAGAGGGAGAGTCCAGATAGACCATTGGTGCTGTCCTTCCATGGAGGATCGGGTACTGGTAAGAGTATGGTCAGCACAATGCTGGGACGCCACCTGTATGGAACAGCCATGGGAAGTCCTTACATCCACCAGTATGTTCCCACCCTGCACTTTCCCCTAGCTGACCGAGTGAAGCAATACCGGGTACTGTGTTTTGTTTGTTTTGTTTTCTTAATCCTATTTTCTGTTGAAATATACCTTGATATTTCCTCATTAATATAAAGTAAAGGAAGGCATGTTTGATCACTATTTAAAGTATTTAAGTTAAAAATTGTAATGTTTAAATAATTTGCATCAAATTACACTTCCTTGTGGGAGGTAAAGCAAACACAACAAAATAATAAACAAGATCAATGTTAATGGTATAATAAATGAGAAACATCCTACAGTCAAGTTAATTTCTGATGAAGCCTTGATGGGTTTTTTTTGGCTAAGACAATATTACCAGCTGTCTGTCCCATATAACTTGTCAGATAAACTCATTCTTTTCATTTTTCTACACAGACAAATTTGAAGCGCTGGGTGCAAGGTAATCTCACTGCCTGTGCTCGCTCCATCTTTATCTTCGATGAGATGGAGAAAATGCCTCCTGGTGTGATCGATGTTTTAGAACCATTCCTTGGACCTTCACATGTTGTCTACCAGACCAACTACCGCAAGGCCATCTATATCTTTATCAGGTATGACTGATTGACCATGATCTTTCTTTATGGGCTTTCCACACAAAGAGTCATACTTAGGTGTACATGTTGTGCTTTAGAAACGTTTATCCATAGATGTCTATTCTAGTGTGCAAAAATTAGCAGGGCAATACATCTCAGTGACTGATCAGCTCAATCACTCTATCCCCAGTGACATTCCTCAAAGTTATCTGAATATCTTCCTCTCCTCCATGGTTAACACTTTGGTTTGGTTCTTGCTTTTATCTCAAGGATTGGTGGCCTAGAGAAATGTGAAAGTGAAATGTAACACTGTCCATTGTGTCATATATGAATACACCATAGCACACAGTATGAATAGGGCAAAATTCTTCCCGTGCATTGAATTATTTCACCAAGTGAAGCAGTAGCAGCCAGTAATATGGCACCCTGGGAGCTCAAGTATAAATCAGAGGTACCTATCAGTCTTGGGAATCAAACCTATGACATCCTGATTGCATGGCGAACGCCCTAACCACTAGGCTACCAGTGGGTATCATACTTGCCTCTGAACCATAATCAATCAGCACCACTGGGTTCCTGAGCAAGACCCTTAATCCCAATTTGCTCCCGGAACCTGTCCCCTGGAAGTGTAAGTCATCTTGTTCATGTGGTATAGAACAACACAGCAGTAAATAAGCAAAACCTGCTGACCTTTGGAGGGAAAAGTGTTGAAATATTTTACAGCAAATTGTCGTTGTTGCAGCCAGATTTGTTCACCTGAACAATGTTTCAGTGCAGCTTTTTGTATTTCACATGTATCAATATGGACATTCCCTTGTTAATATGAAAATATTTTGCTCTAGTACTGTAGGTCAAGAGGTCATTAACAGAGTCGCTCTTGAGAGCCGGCAGGCAGGTCGAGACCGAGAGGAGATCAAGTCAGAGGAGATGGAGCAGGCAATTTCAGAGGCTGTATTCAACAATAAGAATAGTAAGTGCCATTCTGTGTTCATTCATAAAGAACTTGTGGTTTTGCAGTGGTTACCATCCTTTCTTCTGAAAATCTGCCTTCCTGCAAAGTTTAGTTCCCAGTGAGCTGCTTCCTCTGGCCACTAATGCATGTGCTCGACTAAACAAGAACTTCTGAAAAATTTGATAAGCAAGAGCAGGTGTCCTGGGTTGTGGTTATATTTAGACTCTGAAAGAAGGTAGATGTCCAGACCCAAAGCCAATTTTGGACGTTTTGGGCCAGAATACACTGCACGCAGTCTTATATTTTGACCCTTTGAGGAATAATCAGTATCTATAACTGATTCATGAAATTCAGTCCAGCAGTGTCTTGACTCTTGCAAAATAATTGATTTCAGAGACAAGGAAAAAACAAGTAACTTCTGAATGATCTTTGCTCCTCAGGTGGATTCTATCATTCCAAGGTAATCTCTGAAAAGCGAATCGTTCATTTTGTGCCCTTCTTGCCCCTGTGTCGGCGCCACGTAGAACACTGTGCCCAGCGGGAGCTGTGCCAACGCGGCGAGTGCCAGCGCAGAGACGTGGCAGTGGCAGTAGGGGGCGCCATGAACTATGTGCCGCAAGATGGACAACACTTTTCAAGCACAGGGTGCAAATTAGTGCCTGCTAAAGTCAATCTTTTCCTCTGAGGATGATATCCACGGACACATGTGGACATCACACCACCGAGAACATTAAATCAGTCCTCAGGAGCAGCGGACAGGCTTCTGTAGGGAACTGGTGAGTTGTGGTGTGGCCTAAAATCCAAAGAACAGCTTTGAACGCTGCCTTTTTGAAACACTCAGTTTACAGTTGGGATCAAAGTATCTTCATGTAGATACTTGTAAATGCCTCGCTGGCGAGGACTGATTCTAAAAAGCTGGCAGAATTCAAAAGCTGCTGCAAGTGCCAAGCCACGGTTCTGGCTCCGAGCACATGGACAGTTTCTGCTGTTGATCTTTTCAGCGGGCAGATGCTCAGAGCTGCAATCAGCTGACTTGGCAGAGTTTTAAATCAAAAGGGAACAACTTTTGCTGGCTGTAGTGATATTTGCTGACTGAGTACAATTGAGCTGGTTTTAAAAATCAGAAATTTTCAAGGTTTTATTAATTTATTTTCCAAAAATGGCCTATAGAGAATTAAGTACTGTATTTGTTTTTATCAATAGGTGACACACACACACACACACACACACACACACACACACACACACTAAATGGTGATGGTGCCAAAGTCGCTAAATTAGTGCAAGCTGCCACAGTGCACATCAATTAAAATGTAATTTTTAAGGTGGACATATTGACATAATAATGACATACTGGATGAAGTATGGATGGATGAAGCTGTGGGTTTTAAATAGGAATGTATGCAAAGATCTGAAAAAGAGCAGAAGCAGATTTACAGGTTCAATCTTAAGGTTTCAATGTAGCTGATTTTAATACTGAAATGTCTGGAACAGCCATGGTTTTTTATATTAATTTAAATTCTTTTGAAATGCCTTTTTTGTGTTTGTTTACATTTGCTTGGTACATGATTTGACCATTATACTTTTCTCTGGCCAAGGGTTATGTCTCATAACCCTTTATCCATGCCTAGTGCCAAACATTCAGTTGACACTCTTTGCCTTGTGGGTGAATAAGTATGATGTAAATATAAATGTGCTTTTATTAATACACGTCCAGTACAAGTTTGCACCATTTTGTTTGATTTTGTAATTATGAATGTGCAAAAAATGTATTTATAGTCATATGACAAAGAAAAGGGAACAAAAGTATTCAGACACTAGATTGAAGTAAAAGAAACAGATGAGTAATGCTGAATATTGTACAGATATGATAAATGATGTTACCATAGGTGGAAAAGATTTTACCCAGCAATAGCAATAATGGTGAAGAAACATCTTAAAAGTATCAACTGCGCTGCAACATTTATGTTTCTATACTACCTGAAAATTATCTGATTAACGCAAGAAACTAATCAGGCCTTTTGAGCCTCTCTCTTTTTTTCTTTTTTTTTTACAGTATATATTTATAATTTTCAGATAAATGACAGACACATACCATACATCCCCCACAACAAATTCCCACTGACAAGTAAACTACTAAAAATAAGTAATAATAAAAAATAAGTCCTCCAAAAGTCCTCAAATGCCTCGTAATAAGTTAAATGACTAATTCTGTCTCTATAGCAAGGCCTTCTCAATAAAATAGGATGCTCTGGACCAGCTGCAAATGAGCCTGAGGACAACATGTTGGCTGCACAGCACTGACTAGTGGGGTATAAATCCCCCCCAGCATTGGGGGATCAGTGAAACTTCCTCTGGAGTGATGAGTAAACTAAACATCCCAAAATCAGTAACCTCCCTTGTGGCTGAATGTCATCAAATCCTCTTTCAGTTTCAGTTTTCAGAGTTGGATGAACAGATGTCTGAAAACTTCTGAACATAAAGTGTTTGATGGATGATTGGTGCAAACCATGAAAAGGAAATACTGGACATTACTTTGCCTGAAACAATTTAAATAAAAAACCTAGTTTGTTTTTCTCTGTGCAGGTTGTGTTTTTACTTCCCATTTCTTCTGTTTATTACCATTTTGCACGTCACTGAGTAGAAAAATGAAGGAGTAAATATAGCGGGAGCTAAGACTTGGATTTGCTCTGCAGACATTCAGTATGTATCAGACCAATCGTAGATCAGCATTTTCACTCTTGAGGTGCCTGAAATGGCCAAAATATATATATATATATATATATTTTGAATACATTATGTGCATCATCACATTTTTCTAATAATCTATAATAGATGTAAAATAGCAAGCAGTGCCACAAATAAAAATGAATGAAAAAGATGTATTTTTTGTTTTGTTCACTGCACTAAATTAAATGAATACTGGCACATTTAGGCTCTCAGTTTACTGAAACATCGTTGGTTCTTTAAAATACAGTAAATGCCCGCTTTAACGCAGATCAGCAGTCTCGGTTTTAGTCCATCGTGGATATTTTTTCTGAGAAACCAACTAATAATTGTTCGCGGAAACCCCTGCACTAACAAGGAAACTGCAGATATGACACATCTGCGCCTCGTCCACCACACCCCCACCTGCTGCCGCTAAACACTGCACCCAAACATAAACAACCCTCTAATAATTTAGTAAGATAAATATTAATGTAAATTCAGCAACAGTTTTATCTCAAAATTAACAAATACTTTGGTACTTTCCAGAGAAAACAAAGAAAGTGTGTTTTTTTCCCCCTTGGTGCTGATTGGCTGCTGCTCTTTGACGCAGATGCAGTCCAGATGTTTTCCTGTGGAACGAGAAAGGGAGTGTTTTTTAATTACTGTACATTAAATAAATCTACAGGAAACTGTAGTAACTATTACTGTAGTTACCTGCTTATACCAAGAAAACTCCTGTGCATGAATTACAGTCCAGTCTATCCAGGGGCAACATCGGTATTTTACATTCTAGCACTTTGGGAGTTAAGTGTGTACTCTACAGAACACATACAGGTTAATCTTCACATTTTCTTTCAGGGTAATGTATTAAGATGAGGTTTAAATGAAATTAAAGTGTTTAGGGAGCACATTCGGGGACATATTTAAGGATTACACTATGAAAATAGACATTTTAGACTTTTTTTAACACATCACAATATCATGGTGCCTTGGAATATAACCCATGCGAAAGGCTGGGGTTTACTTTACTGATAGTATCAACAGTGTGCTCAGAATAGAGTAGTTTATAACAATAACACTAAATCCCAAAACTTGTCAGGATAAATGATACTGTAGAATGGTTTGCTTTGTTAAGCCATGGTCAGAGACAGTACACCCTCTTGTTATAGATCTCAATTGTGCTTTTTGAATATGGGGCAAGCTTTCATCTCTTTCTGATGGAAGATCTCTGTTAGATCGCATCCCCCCCGCCCCCCCGCACACACACACACCCTGCTCCTGCCACAGGAAATTAGCTGTTTCTCAACAGGAAATGAAGGTGTCAGATGGTGTGTGTGCGTGGCAGTGTTCTTAGTAGAAGGAGATTCAGCCTCTGAGAATCTGACTTAAAGCTTATAATGGAAGGACTTAAACAAAGGTTTTCAGTGGAGGATAAAGGTCTTACAAGTTAGCTTTTCTCTCTGTTACACCTGCGTACAAAGCCCTGACATAATACCCACTTTGACGACTTCATCAGTCCCCATCTTTATGTGCTGGGAGGAAGACCAGGGAGAGGAGCGTCTTGGGCTGAATGGCCTTTCACCTCGGTGTAGCGTTTAAGGAAGGATTTTCCAATGTTACAATGCTCTTACAAAAAGCTGGCCAACATAATACCGGCATGACCCCCCTCTCCCTTCTCTCCACTCTGGGTTTGACCCCCGTGCCCTGGTTCACACGCTCTCCAGGATGGCTGTCGTTGCCTGGCCTCTGGCCCTTCCATTCGGACACCTCTCTCCTTCCATTCCAAATCAGGTTTAAAAAGGCACCTCACCGCCTCACCCCCGGCAACAATGGCCCACGGCTCCCCCTCAACATCTGTGAGCTCCCTCTGTCTCCTCATTTTCTCCCTAACCACTCCATTATTGGCTGCCTTTCACTTGTAAATGCGGCTGGTCACAGCGCTGATGGGGCTTTCATGTGCGTGGCCTGGGTCAGGGGAGAGCCAGCGGCCGGCTGAGGGGCGGGATAGGGGCTGGAGGAGGCCATGTGTGGGCCAGGGATGAGGGACAATCGCCACAAAGAGGGGAAATCCTTTTGGGGTGCAGTCATTCGGGACAGTTGGCAAAGCCAACTTTTGCTTCCCTCTGGTCAAAGCTCCGTTAAAAGTACAAAAGTGGCCCAACTATTGATTTCACCCCATCAATGTATCAGTGTGTTTTGTGTGTGTGAATTTGGGGGAGGGGAGGTTTAGTTAAGAGCCTCTGGTCAGAATTACAACTTAGAGGAAGTTTGCACAGTCTGGCATTCCCGAACTTCATTTTGAGCTCTTTTACAAAGATCAATATTCATTCTGTCTCTCACAAAGTGTTTCCAATGTATCAATCTCTTTGGCCATCACTGGGGGAGTGCATGGCGTTTCATCTCCATTCTCACTATAACAATGGGTGGTCTCTGTGGAAGTGGAGTCTCCAGGACAACAGGTGAACAAAGGGCGAAGGGAGGAGGGAATGCTGGGAGAGGGCTGCGAGGGGGCAGCCGAGATGCCCTTGGCCTCTATGTGGTCAGTAGGGGACGTGGGCCTCTCAAGGACATGGGAGAAAACGGGACACTCTTGCCATAACCTAAAATGATTGATAAGCCTCCAACCCTGGGAGAATCCCCAAACTCTTAAAAAAAGGAGAAGAAACTCTTTGACGTTGTCACATTTCTCTCTGCGGATGATATATTGCCTCATTTGGTCTCACGAGAAGTAGCCCCAACGATAAGAGCATATTCCACTTGCACAGCAGTATGGCAGCTTCTCATTTCAGCCCACTGGTTCTCTCTCCACAGAACAAGGTCATAAAACCTTTCAAAGCAGTGCAGCAGGGCTGAGGAACAGCCTCTGGAGAGATTCCTTTCAGTTCACATTAGTGTCTTTAGATCATTGCTTTGATCATAAATTGAGAAGTTAAAATGGACAGACCAGCAGCATTTTGCAAAAGAGACAAAAATGCCAAATTAAAAATATTGAGCAGAAATCCAAAGCAGTTTTCAATGTCCTGAATGCTTCTGAAATTATTCAGCCTGATGTTCTGAAATTATTTGCTGGATGGCTAATAAGAAGTAACTATAATTGCCAAGGTTGTTTTGGTACCATAAACCACAATACTGTTTCATGACTGCGGCCACTGGAACTCATGGGTCTCAGTGTGTGTCTGTATCAGCAGTTATGACTGTTTTATGACAGTCTGGCTTTTTTAGAGATACCCTGCATGTAAATGAAATCTGTTTAAATATTTTTATAACATTTGTTTTATGGAACAAATTTGAATCAGTTGTAATATAGTCAAAGTAAAAAAAAACTTACCTGTATAGCTTTTAATAAAAAAAGATAACACTTAAACTCCATGCTCAAAATGAGCTCTAGGTTCACTTTTTAAAATGTTCTTTTAGATCTAAGTGAAATTGTATCAGTTTTTATTGATGAACCTCAAAATCCTTTGCTCTTTGTTTACAGTGGCTGCTTGTGTTTACTTTGGCAGGGTGGTCCTTTCCTGCCACACACACACACACAC
>JBBMFX010000037.1:6613342-6634161 GCA_037832545.1 Rhabdalestes septentrionalis | reverse complement strand
GCTGTTCACACTGTGTACAGTCAACCCAGGTTGTTTTCCTCCCGAAAATCTCCTAATACCTGAAGAGTAAGAGTCTTATCAGTCAAGCAGATTTTCCCCATGCTGCATTTGCCGTGGTTGCTGAGCTAGTGTTTATAGTTTTAACCAGCTGTGGCCATTGTTTTTTTTTGTTGTTTTTTTTTTTCCAAAAATGTTATGGTTACAGTTGTTCAGCCATTTTGTTGTTCTCATTTCATTGTCAAATAGACATTTTCAAAACAGGGCTACTAACCCCGTCATTGTTTTCAATTTAAGAAATTAAAAAAGCCCTGGAAGTTCTTTTCTTCCTAAATTATTTTAACTCGTGACTCTCTCTCTCTGTTCCTCATACACACATACACACACTGTTCATGTTTGTTATTCATTTTCTTCATGTGCAGCTGTGGTTTTAATTTAAATAGACAATTTTATAATGTTGGCTTAGAAGAATTATAAAATAAACACTTATTGGAAAAGTTTACTGTCCACAGGTAATATTGCTGTACAGTCCATCAGCATAGGGTTATCCTCCACTCAAGTCAATTTATAACCAGGCCAAACTAGTGTTAGCACAAATATATCTGTAAATAAATCGATATCAAATCGAATCATGACTTTGTGATTCGGATCAATTCAGGAAATTGGCAAAAAAACCCAGCCCTATTCTTTGCCATATTAATCTCACATTTACTTTTACAAACCCTTCACAAAAATGGTTCTTTTAAGATCAATACACTGGGTTTTTTTTTGGAACAAAAACTGTTTGTTTGGTGGCATCATGCAAAGAACCCTTCTGTCACCCCCATTTTTAAAGTTTATTTTTGTCACAGCAAGCCAAAGCTTGTGAAGCTTTATGGAGTCGCCAAATAGATTGTTTTGGACACAGTGGTACTCCATATATGTGTAGCAGGAACATAAATAAAAGAAAAGTAGTGTTTCTGAAAACAATGTGCACTATGCAAGACTAGTGAATCATTAGGAATATCATATTTTGCTACCGAAGTCTGTAAAATACAAATATTTGATATAACTTCATACATCCCATCCAAATCATTTTTGCATATAAAAGTGCAATGTGAATGTACATATTAATAAAGATGCACTATATGCCAAAAAGTCTGTGGACACCTGACCATGACACCTCAATGAGTTGACTGGACATTTAATTCCAAAACCATTATCAATATGTAATTGCACCTCTCCTTTCTAGCTAAAGCAACTTCCACTAGAATGTCTTCCCGCAAATTGTGGAATGTGTCTGGGGGAATTTGAGCCCTTACAGACAAAACAGACTGATGTCAGATGAGAAGGCACAATCGGTGTTCCAATTTATCTCATAGGTGTTTAGCTGTGTTGATGTCAGAGTTCTGTGTAGGCCACTAAATATCCTCCACCCCAAACTGATGTGATTGAGTAGTCTTAGAAGGTTCCTAACTGAGCAGGAATGGTTGAATCCTATGAATACTAAGTGCACCAGTGCTTCCTTTTTTATGTCTTTTAGCATATGTAAAACTGAAATGGCCTTCTTTAAATTAATGGGTATGAAGACGTCCGACAAATATTTAACATGACGCACCCATATGTTTTTTTTTTTTAATTATAATTGTTATTTTCAACAAATATTTCAAACAAATAACACACAAACATGGAGAAAAAATATATATATACTCAAATAATAGGAAATAAATATATGCATTTTTAGGAAATATATGCAATTTTAGGAAATTTAAGAGCCTTCCTATTAGAATAATGCTTTTTACCAAATCCTATATTCTCAAAAAGGTTCAGTCTTTGTGAATTTGCATTTATGGATAACGGCAGACCCAAGAACATCCGCCATGGATAATTATGTAGCCTAGCATAGGTGCAGTTAGATTGTCTTAGTAGCACTTTTGTCCTTATAAATTCTCCTATAAATTCTTGACCATGTGTTTTGTGTCAGCAGGTGCACCGTTATGGTGGAGCAGAAACAGGCCTGCCTGATATCACAAAAGTGGAGACGTGTAAATTTTTTGTAAGCTGAAGTGTTAAAACCAAGGGGCTGATTCCAAACCTGGAAAAAAATGCCCCTACCCATTATTCCCCCCCAACCAAACTTTACTCTTTGCATTCTTTCGATATCTTTTAACAGACTGCCAGATTATGAAGCATGATCCACAACTCCAGAGAACACATTAGCACTCCTCCATAGTTTAGTGGCAGTGTACTTTACACCACTCCAGTCGGTGCAGAAATTTCACAGACTGACTTGTGATGTTTAAAACTACAGCCACTGTCTCTCTGTGGAGACTGCAAGGCTATCTGCTTTGGTTTCTACACCTGTTAGCCATGAGTGTGGCATAAACACCTGAAATCAATAAAAAGTGTAGGTGTCCACATACTTTTGGCCGTGTAGTGTATGCAAAGAATCTATTGATACTTCTGTAAGTGAATTTGCATAAAGTCTTTGGTCACTCACAGATGCAATGCTGAAGATTATTTATACTGAAATATATGTGCTCAATATTTGATTATTGAATGTGCCATTCTTTACTGCTATTTTCGGCCAGCTGTATCAGTCGAAAGAAAACATTATGGTGCACCTTTTTTGTGAGAGTGCCGTGATAATTCCATAGGAAAAAAAGACAGTCCCCAGAGAAATGCACCAAGATATGCTCTCTGATGATTATCCTTACATAGTAGTTACATAGTCCTGAGTATCTGCAGAATATTTTGCATCCATTATCTTTCGAGGGCGATCATCACAGTTCGTCTCTTTGTGTGTGGGAATTGGGATGCTATGTTTTTGGAGCACAAGCACAGTGTCATTATAAACCCTGCTCACTCTGCTGTAGTCTTCTCTTCCTTCTTCTGTAGTGACAGTAGGTTTAGAGTCTTGCCTCTTTATATTTTCGACATGATCCATGAATGCATTTGGAGTGATGCTGAGATTGTTTGGCTCAAAGCAGCTTGAGTTTTTGACCATGACTTTGCAGGACGTAATCAGTTCAAGGTCCATTTCCTGCTGAGACACTTCATGTATGTTCAAGCGTTGGTTATTTAGATTAAAAGAGAAAGTGCCTGTTGGAATTTGTGAGGTTCCAACTGTAGATTCAGGATCAATGTCCTGGCAGTCATGTAAAATCAATGGGGTTTTCCACTGATCAGTCTGAGTAATGTTTAAGTTCCTCTCAGTAGTTATGATGGTATAGTGAATTTCATCAGGATCTGAAGAAGGCTTGGATGTCTTTTGATGTTCCTCGGGAGCTTTATTTCCAGACTCCTCGCTGTCCATCCCACTGCCCACCACCACTACATAATCTACCTGATCAAGGTATTCTGCCGTAGGAGGGAAGCCTTGGGCAGTCAGGGCGTTAAACAGATATTCTGACTTCTCTTTCTGTAAATCAGGGAGACAAAATGCAAGATAAAAATGATAGAAATGATAGAAATGCACTAATATACAATAAAGAGTATATTGATGCAACAAACAATTCCACCAATAGAGTTAATTACGGTTGGCTATGGTTGTTAAGTCAAATATGCTTTTTTTGTTATTGCAGAATTAAAAACACATGCATAATCTATCATGTACATAATAATTTATAGGACTTTAGAACCAGAACTACACGTTTTAGACTAGTGTGTCCACATGTACTCAAACTGTAACACCAGATTTTCGAGAAAGTTACATTCAGTATATAATATGGATATTTTGCTGTACCTTCACAAGTTCCTTGACGTCAAAACCTTTGATCTTTGGCCCTGGAACAGGGGGCAGCAAGCAGTGCTTAACACTGGAGGAGAAAAAAGACAAAACATTAACTTAAATGAATATATTGACCAAAAATTTACATAAGTTCCCACTTATTCCAAGTGTGTTCGATCATCCAAGACAGGTTTGGGTTCACTGTTTTGCTTTCATGGATTTGCATTACTGCCAGGAGGCTCATGCTGTGAAAAATAAAGTTTTGTGTTGAATATACTATGTAGTTGGAATAAAAAAATAGATTTATTTGGACATTTTTCTAATGCATTTGTCCTTCTCAAATGTCGTTTCCTCAAACTTTAATGGTTTTAGCAAAGACTAATGAAGGGAATTCTGTTTGTTGCATGTCCTTGCAGCTTGAGGTCAAAACTATGGAAAAAGTCAACATATTTGGTTGGCTGGCCACACTTCAGGTAAATTCCTTTAAACATTAAATATCGAGTTCAGGTAACTTTAAAGCCAGTGTCTGGAACTACCGCAATGATAATGCCTTTCAAAGAGTCAGAAGGCAAGAAGCCTGCACCTGTTCAGGTGAGTGCATATACTGTTAACTGATGCATTTTTGTACATTTAAGTTCAAGTCTTCATGATACACTCTGTAGAAAAAAAGTATTGGGACATACATGATTTTCTGGGTTTGGGCTAAGCCCCTTACTTCCAGTGAAACACAATTTTAAGGCTCCATCATACCAAGACACTTTAGACAACGCCATGATTCCAACTTTGTGGAGGCGGGTAATGGTCAGCTGTCCCACTTTTGTCCCACTTTTGTCCATAAAGCCATGAGTCAAACATTTGTTTTCAGAACAATTAACTTAAATGTACATAATCGTTGTTAATGAAAAGATTGTTTTATTCTTACTGTTTTCGTTTGGCTGCTAGTATCCCAACAGCAATCAGGAAAATAAAGGTGCTGATGATAGCTACGAAGATCACAGCCGAGTTCTCTTGTAGGTGGTCTGCGAGAAGGAAAGAAAATGACCAGATTAAAAAGGTGATACACAGTTATAGACCTCTGTGTCTTAGAGTGGACCTTCTCATGGGGAACACAGGTCTCCCTCAAGCACTGTCCAGTGTACTCTGCTTGAAGGGGCAAAAAATGGTCTTTAAACCAGAGGACTAATATCAGAGATTCTGTCATAACAGTATGAAAAGTTATCCTTACCCTCTGATGACCCTTCTATGCTGGTATTTGTGCAACAACACTGCACATAGAGCCAGTATATCAAAACTTCATGCCAAGTTTTGCTTTGCATTTGTCAGAGGTTTGAAAAGGTCTTCTATATCTTGTCCTGACTTCTCCCTACTTTCAGGTTCCTAATTGTATTTTGTATACATTTGCATGCTGGAAGTATTTATATTTCCTTTATAGCCTTCTCTTGCATTTTCAGAGTCACTTTAGTTTCAAAGGATGGCCTGTAAGGTCTGACCCCACTGAAGAGATAATACAAGCTGCTGAAAAGGTTTATGCTGGCTATGACAGAAACATGTCAGGACACAGCTTTACTGTTTCCCGTCTAGCCACAGACTGCTAAGAGTGCCCATATTGACTCCTGTCCTCCTCAGAAAAAAACAACCAGCTTGTGAGCATTAGATCTGGACCATGGAACAATGGAAGAAGGTGGCCCGGTCTGATGTTTATTTTTAATCATGTGGACGGCGTCTGTGTGTACATATCTGAGGAAGAGATGTCACCAGAGTACACAGGGAAAAAGGCAGGTCAGTGGAGGCACTGTGAAGTTTTGGACAATGTACACCACTTAATGGCAATTGTATATTCTACTGGAAATGTCTTCTTACAGAAGTGTAGTGCAGCCAGTCATATGGTAAAAATTGTTTAGGTATGTTTTGTAGAACATGCTGACCTTCAGTTGACCTTGGGGAGACAGGTCAGAGCTTGAATGATAGAGATTAAAAGGTGCTGTTTACATTTGCATTCTGTAAAACTCCATTCTAGCAACCTTAGGTCAGACAGTAGGCTTTGATGTTTACACAGACTGTTTAGCAAAAGTCAAACTGATAAGTGTTATGTAAAACCTTTGAAATTGGTTTACTTCAATGAGAAGGCGTGACAACCTATAAAAAGAGAAATCCTTACTGTTTGGGACTTGGACAGAAGTTAGAGTGCTCCAATCACTCCAGATGCCTTCATCAAGTCTGCAGCGTACTTGCACAACATACTTTCCTCCGGGTTGCGGACTGTAGATGCTCAGCTCCTTTTGTTTGCCAGCACTATAAACCTATGACCAAAACAAAATATGGATCTTAACCTAAAAACGTTGGCACTTTTATTTTTTTTAAAAGGAGAAGAATGTTCCCTTAAAATGTATGGACTTTTGTTTTAAACTAATATAAATACATAAGAAACTACATTAGGAACCAGACAGCTTAGAGCATACCTCCCACTCTTTGGCCTGCTCCTGTCTGCTGTTCTCCAGTTTCACTCGTACTTCATATTTGAGAGTTACCCAGCCTGAACGAGTGTCCGTGTCATGCGGGGCCTCCCACTGCACTAGAAAATACGGGTTGTCCTCCTCTCCCACCACAGTCAAAGTCACATTCTCTGGGGAGTGAGGCTGGACTGAGTGGAAAAGAAAAATCCTAAACATCAACAGCTATTCATTAGCCAACTTCAGTGAAATCTCTAAACTTTGAAGAAAAAAGTGTTAAAGAGGGTAGAATTACAGTGAGTACAGCACAGAAACATAAGCTTGGCACCATTCTCCCTTTACAGCATCTTTTGGTGGAAAATAAGAGGCTAAAACCTCAAAAGTGAAAGGTATGATCAATGCCAAAGCAGCCCAGGCACTGGATAAACAGAACAGAATGAAATTAACTGTAAAAAACATAGTGACAACGCAGTGTAGTGGCCTAAAGAGTTAAGTAAAATGAACATACTTCCCTTGCAAATATATCTTGAGTATGAGAAAACATATTAGAATACACTTAAGGTACATAAGAAATTTGAGTAAATGCAACTAGTTGCTACCTAAGTAAACTTTGCTCAGGACTAGAGGTGATCTAGTTCTAACACTCAACAGTAGTTGTAGTTCTAGTAGTGAACAGCCTGGACTATGAATCATTTAGAATTGCTTTAAGTCTCCTTTAGGAGTAGCAGTTGGTTTATCATGGTGTGTACTGCTGTTCTCCTAGCAAGAAACTGGGTTTGACTTCTTGCCCAGGTAAACACACCATGCTACCTAATCTGTATTAGTCCTGGGGCAGGTTTACTACAGTCTCCTAGTTCTATAACATGACTGAAGTTATATGTCCCACATGATAAGAGCATTGTCTAAAAACATAAACATGTAGAGTAAATTGTGCACAATCAGTACCACTGATAACAGACTTTGCGAATATGGAATAAAAGCTTCTTGTGAAAAAGAACTTATCTATTACATCCAATCTCATTTGATAAGTGCACACAGCATCCAGAAAAATCTTATGAGACTACATAAAAAGAATCCAAATGACAGTTAAGAAACAGCTGAAATAGGAAAATAATCCTGTATACAAGAGAAATTACTTTTGAAGGAGCACAGTGTCCATTTCTAAAGTGAACCCGCACAATGAATATTTCAGAGGTTATTTCAGCCCCGAATGGTTTCTAAAAGGATGACTCATGCTTAGCCATCAGTCAACCACGTACAGCAGGCGGTCCATGACATTTGACACAAGGATAATGTTTTATTACCCCATTATCTGAAATAAGTTATCCTTCATTGTGTTCTGCTACCAGCTGCCCAGCCTTGCTCCATTCCCTACCTGACAAATGTGGTAGTACATTTTTACAGATGATTTAAGGTTTTCCAGGGAATTAGATGCTCATTATTAAAACATGATAATGCTGCTAAAGATGGGAGTCATTAGACTATTTTTTTCCAACAGAAAATGTTTTGTTTGCTTTAGAAAAACACATTTTGTTTACCTAAAAATCCTTTCCATGGATGCTACTTTAAGAAATCCAAATGCATTGTGTGGGAGCCTTTTTAAACTCCAAATAATGTAAAGCCTATTTAACAATGAAACACTTTTCCCAAAACTCTACATCCAAAACAAGATTCACTGAGTATTATATTATTTTATATTATATAATATTATATAATATTATATAATATAATATATTATATTATATTATATTATATTA
This sequence comes from Rhabdalestes septentrionalis, assembly GCA_037832545.1. Lineage (NCBI taxonomy): Eukaryota > Metazoa > Chordata > Actinopteri > Characiformes > Alestidae > Rhabdalestes > Rhabdalestes septentrionalis. The sequence goes on along the minus strand of JBBMFX010000037.1, from coordinate 6,626,248 downwards.
TATTATATGCATTTATAGTGTTAGCAGAAGTATTCACCTCTGGTCTGGAGATATTATTTAACTGGACTTTATTCTGTGTGTTGATTTGGTTGAACTGTTTTAAATACAAAGAAATACAAATTACAAAAATATATTATCTCACCAATATCCATGACGTCCACCTCCACAGATTCAGAAAAGGCGGTCCCATAGGCATTAGAAGCCATAACTGTGATGTTATAAATGACCCAGATGGACGTGTGGGCTTTGCTGAAGTAACAAGTGTTGTTCCCTGCACTGTGGTAGTCGGGACACTCAAACACTTTCTCAGATCTGCAAAAGCAAAGAGAAATTAGATGAACAGTGTTTTTCTTTTAAATTACAGTGTATAGTTTGAAGATGTTTGAACGGGTAAAATATTCCAGTCATAAAAAATGAGGTGCTTGTGTTTTCTCACAAAATATCACACAATTATCATATATGTAGATTATAATTGCATTTGGTGTGTATCCACAGCGTTAACCGCTGTAAGTGGTTCAAACATTCAGGATTCATGTTTAAACATTAAATAGGGTGAAGCCCATCAAAAACAACAGCCATTATTTACGGTTGAGGGGAAATGTGGAACCATAGACAATATGCAAACATTTCAGACCACCTGAGTTGCAGGGGGGCACTGGTAAATCATTAAGGCGCAGACTCGGCCCTGAACATCTGGGTGAAAGTTAAAACTAAAGCCACTCGCCTCTCTTTTCTGTAGAAAAGCTGGTGGGTGGTGGGCAGACCTCCGGTGGATCCCGGCTCCCACCAGCAGGTGAAGGTTTCCTTCTCAGGAGAGCGACACCGTGTGAGTTTGGGCCTTCCGGGTGCAGACTGACCTATGAAGCCCAATATATATATATATATATATATATAACTAAAACATTATTATTACAGTTTCAGGCAAGGCTGTCAATGGCATTATATTAGTAATGAAACACTTTTAGTCTAATAGGGGTTATTAAAAGCCTGCTTTTATACACTACCAGTTAAAAGTTAAAACAGCTTCTCATTCAATGTTTTCTCTTGTTTTTGTTATTGACTACATTGCAGATTAATATGGAAAACATCACCTACTGCTCTGATGAGAGCTTTGCACACTCTTGACATTTTTTCAATCAGATTCATGAGGAATTGACCTGGAATGATATTTAATTAACAGGTGTTCTTCATCAAGAGATAATTAGTGAAATTTCTTGCCACCTTAATGTGCTTGGGATCATCAGTTGTGATGATCGGGTTGGTACATAGTTAGTGATCCTGTTCCACTATGGTTCTTCTCCACATTATGGCAAGAACCACTTAACTAAGTAAAAAGAAACAAAGGTCCATCATTACCTTATTACAAAACATATTCTGGTTTGTTTAACTCTTCTTTTGTTTACTGCATAATTCCAAGTGTTTCTTCATCATTTTGTTTGTTGTCAATATTAATCTACAATGTACCAAAAAAACCTCCTGAACTTAGAAGTGTTACATATATTCTGAATAATGAAAGTTTCAGTTACCAAATAAGCAGTTCATCAAAACTGAATTCAGTTCGATTTTTGTTACAGCCCTAGTATCACGTAACTCAAATGTCTAAAGTTACATGAATACTAGCAACAAATGAATCTTACAACCTTGAACAATAGGAAGCTCCATATTTGCAACCAAACACAAGTGTTCCTTGCATTCATTAAAAGGATTTTTTATCAACCATCTATCTAAATATGTTCATTTTTATGATTAACATCCAATATTTTACATTCTTATTCAATATAATCTGTTACTGCTTAGTCACACTGAACCATATAATGTTTAACCTTGACATCTCACGGCAATGGCAATACTGCCTGTAGTTTCTGCCCTTTGGGCAAAATAGAATCCTTAAACTTGAGCAGTGCGTGCCTTCTTTCAGCTTTCATCAATGTAAGCAGCACAAGCACATTAACCACATTTAGGTGCATCTCATTTTGCATTGTTGTGAAAATTGGGTGAAAATGTGATGACGAATGGCCCACTATAACATGGAATAAAATATTGTTACATTAAATTACATTAAAGTTAAGTGCATCCTTTCCTTCCCCTGGACCTGTATAGAGATACGATAGAAACAAGGGTTTTTCCGACAGCGATGATATATTCAAATAAAAAACAAACCTAAATAAATCTAGGCTTTATGTTTCAGCCATGTCACCTCCTACACATTTCTCTTGGGGTAGATTTGATTTATTTACATCATAACTGCCCTCAGTAAAGAATGGAATTGAATTTGAAACGACAAATCAAAAGCTAAAGGCAATGTTGTTGTCACTTGCAGATGGCAAAGTCAATACATATTGTTTGTTCTGTGGCTGCAACAGATCATATAATAGGGCAGTAATATAGCAAGACAAATTCAACTTTTGATGGATTTGTACTTGAATGGGTTTAGTATGGCCATAAACAACCAACGGCTCAGTTTAACCTGCATAGTAACTTTAGAAAAAAATAGAAAAAAAATAGAACCGTTCCTTGCAAGTTTATGTAACAGGATTTTATCTGAAGTCAATTTATAGCATTTGTATTGGCACCTCTTCTTGGTTTTTGACACAGCAGCTGACATTAAGTAAAAATAAATAGACAAGAGAGGAGATGCAAGGTTTGACAGCCAGTTTTGTTGAAGCTGCTTGATTTAGTGTTTCCGGGTTTAGGAGTACTGATCTAGGATCAATTTTTTGACCATGACTGAAGAGAAGGAATCTGAGCCGAGATCTTTGTCAAAACCTACCTCATTCCTGGTCTCATGTCTTATGATTAACTTTCTGTCATTTTTACTAATTACATATCAAAGATCTGTCATGCAAGCAGAAGAACCAGCACTCACTTTTACTAGGGAGGACACAGTGCAGTAGAATCAATGCCACCAGCGTGAGAGTGCCGTCCCCCCACATGTTGCCTCAGCCCCAGATGCGATGCATCCAGTTAGGGAGTTGTCAACAGGGAACACATCACCAGCTGTAGGACTGTTTTGACACCAAACATCAGTCTAATAGTGGAAAACAAGCGCTTAGCATGTGTAAACACCACTGCTTTCTAATGTGCGTGGAGATGAGCTACAACATATGCTTGATTGACAGTAATGAACCAATATGCTTGTGCATGCTCAGGTAGACAAAACTACCAAATAAACTGGTAACATGTGACAGGTGGTAACTGTGTCAGTAGTTAATCTATATGTTAATCTATATAAATTATATGATATCTATAGTGCACAATGTCATTATATGAATCATATATTATAGGGAAAGCATGCAGTATTTCCTAGAAATGACGAGGTTTGGGAAAAAAACGTATAATTATGTATATTATTGAACACATTTATCACATTTTCAACAGTATAAATGATATTTCACTAGTTCAACCTACAAAGGGTGGACCAACTCTGCGTTCTCCCATTGAGAAGTTGTAATTAGAGTGAAGAAATGCTAAATAACTGCTGAGAGAATATTCTATTATTTATATTTTAGACAAGATTATACAGATTTTACAAAATAAATACACATTAGATAGCATGATTCATCTGCAAAATATTTTACATCTCTAAAAAGAGAACTTAAGCCAAAAGTTGAGGTGTGTTTAGTAGGAAAGTCCCTCAGCTCTCATTTGGCAGTTAATGGCTTGACTTTTGGATTAAGTTGTATTGCAAAACCTTTAATTGCCCTGTTTTGCCAGGATGACTTTTATATTCAAGCAATTGTTAGTTATTTTCATTGTTATTTACTACAACTACTACAACTTTAGTGTTTTCACACTGTTTCATTACAGAACGGAGTCTGGGTCTAGCTTATTGAATCGGAGCTTGTGGAAATCTACAAGGCTGTTGTATATTAGAAGTCACTCAGACGAGATAACAGGGCGTGGAGAGCCCAGAGGTATAGCACTTAATGGAAAGTTACTGAATAATCCGGCTGCCCTGCAGAAGAAAGGCTTGTGTTTAAAACACCAAGGAGAAAAGGTGTGTTGGTGTATTAGGTGTTATCCAGTCAATTTCACCTGTGATCAGTCCTATGTTGCAATGGAGAAAGTGAATATATTCCACTGTGTTTAGTTGAAAACACTTGTGAAGTTAAGAGAGAGGCACGCAGAGGAAAGAGAAAAGAAGAGAAAAGATAAAACCAAAAGATGATTATCCAATCACCTTGGACATGGTGTGTGTCTGTAAAAAAGCTACATCTACTCCACATTGTCAATAAAAGGTGTTTGTCTTGAGGAAGTAGGCTAAAGTCCAGTCTCAATTTAGTGCTTTTGTGAGTAATGCTGATTTACAAATGCTTTTTATTTTGAGCCCAATAGGTCATAAAACTGTGCCGTGTTTCAGCGCATCGCACTGTTTAAAGGGATGTTTCACTGAAAAACACCATTCATACCATTTTACTCTTACTTTAACACATGCTTGGGCTAAACTGTAATGGAGATTTATGTTCATATGTAGTCTATGACAAATGTTTAACTTTGCACCTCCAGTGAACAACTAAAGAAGCAAACGTTAGACAACATACATGTTTGTCCAACTGACCCCATTATGGGGAACACTGGGAATTTTCATTAAACCATCTTTTTAACGACAGCAGACGAGTGTTTATGCTGCCTCCATATGTTAGGTGATGGTGCATGGTCACGTAAACTCTGAGCTTCTGAAGTCCTGACGTCAAGGATAATTTACACAACAATATCATGCTAACACCTACCTCTCTCTCTCTCACACACTTCCTATCTCTCTGTCTCTCTCTCTTCCACACACCCCCACCTATACACCCTCTGACACCTCTCTCGATTAATCTAATGTGTAAACGAGCATTCATCTTTTAAAAGGTATGAATTATTTATTGCTAGCACTAATTATTTACACCTGCTGGGTCGATAAAGACAGGCAGGCAGCCAGAACTGTTACTCAAGCAGTGATGAGACCTTCCAGTCTGAGAGAAAACTGCAAAGTAGCCTCAGTATTTTCTCCGAAAAGTTAGGAAGACAATTTGAAAATGTTTTTTTCTATACTGCAAACCTGCTAAGCTTTTCCCTCCTATATTCCCCGGGGTAATCATTTTCCCAAGTGGTTCACACTGTCTTGGTTGCTGTAGGGACAGATCACAGCAAATTCCCAAATGACTCCAGCTTTTTAGATAGAAATTATATACGTATAGTACATATTGTATAGAATTTTGTCATATACTTAAACTACATTTTCTGTTGTTTATTCTAACTAAAAGTAACATTTTCTACAGGGAACAAACTTCTGAAAATGTTAATAAAAAGAAAATATATATTATGAATAATAATGTAAGAAATTTACATGTAATAATATATTGAAATATTTAAGAATAAACATAAAATTATACCAGTGCATGTTTATTTTTTGCACTTAAAATTCTAGACAATATGTATACAAATCATGAATAAGTCAACGATATGTGATTAGAGTGGTGGTATTCAAACTATGTATGAAACTATGTATGGCTACATATGATCAGGCACACCAATATGGGAATTTTGGGCTAATGGTGATCATTATAATATCTACTTAATTTGCCATGTCATAGATGTTTAAAAAATGTGGAAACTGAGACCCACCTGGATCACCATTTTAAAGAAAGTCGTATAGTTTATAGGTAGAAAAATGAATAAAAAGCAGATGTTTGTACAATAATTACATAATCAAATATGGACTGGAAATGGTTAAAGTTAAACATCTGTCTAGTGCCAATTCATTTTGATCAATATGATACCATTAATATGATGCCAATATGATCAAACCTCCCTTCAAGTAATGCAATACATGCAATGTTAGTTAGATGTCATTCTGTTATTTAACAAGTTAAAAACAGTCCTAGAGTTTCACAAAAGCCCTAACAGAAATGCACTCATCCCACATGGAGAAAAAACCCTAAACTGTATAAAGTGCAGGAGAGGTATGAGTGCTGTTTACACATTTAAAACACTTTTTACACACATTACCTTCTTTTTCACAGAGTTAACAGTGCCCAGCGCAAAATTCTAGCAGCTCCTACACCTGCAGCTCCTCAGTTAAAATTGAGCTCTGCTTCAGCTCCGCCTGATGGATCTTCTCACCACGAAACCGCTGAGAACCGAGGAGGAGCGGCTCTTCTGCACAAGACGGAAGTGCAAGAAAACACTGCAAAATCAGTACAGCGGTGCTTTTAATGTTCCCATCCGTATTCCACGCCCCGCCCACTACACTGTGATTGGCAGGTCCAGAGCCAAAGAACTATACTCGCTCCTGGATCGGAATAAAAATAAACGTGGTTGTTTATCTACACATCCTACAGTTTTCACATATAACTGTGTAGACAAAAATGACCATTTTCAACTCTCTTACATTTAAACGGGCTGTGTAAACACTTAACAACTTCAGTGTAAATGGTTGGGCTGTAAGTGGTCCATCTGTGTAAATGTGTTGGTTTAAATGACGTCACAAAATTAATTAATTCCCAGCAGGCTGTTATGTCATTTGTGTGTGTGTGTGTGTGTGTGTGTGTGTGTGTGTGTGTGTGTGTGTGTGTGTGTGTGTGTGCGTGTGCGCGCGCTCTGGTTAATCACATTGTTACATGCAAAATTCAATAATGTATTCAAAAGAAGTGTGTTTTGCATTTTTATGTTAAAAGGACTGCTAAATGAACAAAAGTGCATTAACACTTTAAACAAATAAGGAGCTTTTCCCTTTAGCACAGTTACACACCTGCAATTTAAATATTTCGGTTATTTTGAACATATACATTAGTGTCATCAAATGAAATCAAATCAAATGTAGGTTCATAAAAGTGTATCAGAAGCCTTTCGAGCAAATGCAAGTTAACATTTATAAATCTGTATTTTTTGTCTAAACAGGTGCCAGCAGAAACATTTTTCTAGTATAAGAGAGCAGTAGAAACAATCTGTGTTCAGTAGAGAGTCCCTGTTACAGTGAGGTGGAGTGGTCGAGCTCAAAAAGGCAACAAACATTCAAAATAAAAAGTTAAGTAAATAATGTTTTCATTTGCCCAGCCCTAAAATATATATACATGTGTTGGGCACATTGATGTATTAAAAATGTTTTTATTTTGAAACGTTGCTTTTTTGTGTTTTTATGCTTATGGATGCACGGGGCACACAGCTATATCTCTTGGTTGATTTTTGCAGCGGTCAGGACTCCCATTACTTTTGCATGTATTATAGGGACAAAAATGTTAGGACACCGCACAATTACAATAAACAGGGATTTTAATGACACTGCATTCAGATACACAGACACATACAGATTCAATATGGAGTTGGTCCCCCTTTACAGCATCTATAATGCTCTGGACCCTGAGGGTAACATGCAGAGGCAAATAAATTTGGTTTCATATTTGCTTTGGTTACATTAATGTCTAAGTTGAAATTTACAGAAACATTTGAACTGCAGCTGTGTAACTAAAGGCACCTTATTAGTTTTAATTGTTAGTGCACTTTTGTTTATATCACAGTACTTTTAAAATAAAAAATGTGCAATTCTCTACATGTAAAATAATAATTTCATTTTGTATATAACAATCATGATTAATCACACCATGGGAATCATGCAATTAATTTTTCATGGGAAATTTGAGAGAAATCTAGGTTAGTCATTAATAATAAGATACTATTTTCTCAAAAACATTGGACAATGACTGACTCTGCTATAAATTCATTGCAAATAACAGGGGCGCCAGAAACATTTTTAACGTGAGGGGGACGCACAGGTCTATGCATGGGGGGACAGGGTTTGGGGGCGGGGTTTGGGTAAGTCAGTGAGTGGACTGGTTGCTACGTGCGTGCTAAATCTCGGCCCTTTTGTGGCAGAAAAATAGTTTGGAAACCAATTTTCCAAACTTGTTTTCTGTGCACAATAGCACAAGTCCCCTTCAGATTGAATGCGATGATGCCCATTGTAGACCACAAATGTTGCCATAGGAGTCCTAGGCAATGGGTCAAAAAAGCAAAATGGAGAGTATCTCAGAAACTTTCATGTGTATTCTTATCCTTATCAGCACCCTTTTCGAGAAGACGTCATTGGGCTATTCTTACATAGAAAAATGATATACTTTTTTCAGCATAAAATAATAGAAGGTTCTAAGAAAATCATGCATCAAGATTATTTGTTTGTCACATACATCGAGGTCTGAACCGGGGACAAATCCACACCCCATCTGAGCCAGGGGTGTGTCTACTGGGGTGGTATACTCTGTCCATCTAAAGAAAATTGTCTGCCTCCCAAATAAGTCAACTGCCCCCCACACACGACATTCTGGTCACACCTCTGATCTGCGCCCATGTCCTATTTGAATTAAGCCAAATTAATGCAGAGCCATTATGGGTATTGGGTTCCTGGTATTGGCCAATAGCAGGGCGATGGGCGGGGTTTGCCAAAATGTAACTGTGAAACGAAATGTCTGTAGAATCTGGACTATAGTGCCTTCTCTGGAAGATTCCATTCTGGGTGGAACAGGATAAAACTGTATATTTGTTTTTTCATATTTTGTAGACTCCTCACAGCAGACTGTCTGTCGCTGAGGCAACATTTACGTCCTATAATCCATCATTTATGCCCTATAATTAATTACGTGTGAGATACGAGTTCAAAAGCAGCCCAGGCATTCGTGTGTGTGTGTGTGTGTTTGTGTGTGTGCGTGCATGACACACTTATACATACAAGCACACCGTGACACACACCAGGAAGTGGAGCTCGGTGCGAAACGTAGACATGCTGTGAGGTGAAACGGACTTTCCCCACATCTCCCCAGACGCGAGGAAACTTCAGCCATGCCTCGGCTTTTTCCTTCACTATCCAGCTTCTCTGATCTGACCGAAGGAAAATCACTTTCTAACAACTCTTTCAAACTTCTTTTTTTCCACCACTTCAACTTATGCCCACCGTTTCTCTTATAGGTCCTACAGAAGACTGCAGATAAACCTGAGAGCGCTCCTGCAGGTGGTCTGTAGGAGAACTTGGAGACCTCTTTCGCGTCATACTGAAAATATTTGGACCAGAATGTCTCAGGACTCGCAGGACAGCACTCTGAACATCAACTTTCTGAAGGAACCCGTGCTGAGGAGGCTGTGTGAGTGTCTGGACAAGGCCAACAGTAAAGGATGGAGGAAACTCGGGGAGACCGTCCACAGCGACCGGAGATTTAGAGTCAGGTACAGATCTCCATGCTAGCCGGGCCTGGAATGGCCACAGCTGGTGAATCGTTGCAAATCTCTCTTTCTCACTTTTTCCCTCGCCTTCTCACTTATTATGCTCGTTCTCTTCCTACTTCTCTCACCTCTCTCCACTGTCTGTGTCTCTCTACCTGTGTGTCTGTTTGTCTCCCATTCTATCTGTTGTTTATTTCCCCGGTCGTTCTTACTTACTTTCTGCTGTTTTTCTTTCTTTTCGATCACTTTACTCTTTTTTCCTCTCCTTTTTCTATCTCTCTCTACCCATCACTCTCTCACTCGGTTAATTATTTAACATATTTTTCTTTCCTTCATTCTTTCTTTCTTTTTCTTCCTCACCTTCTCACTTGTTATGCATTTACGCATTCTCTCTCTCTCTCTTTCTCTCTCTCTCTCTCTCTCTCTCTCTCTCTCTGTATATATATATATATATATTTGTGTGTGTGTGTGTGTGTGTGTGTGTGTGTGGATATAAGTCTCCCTTTATCTCTGTTTATCTACCCCCTCACTCTCTTACTCTTTTTTTCTTTCTTTTTGCTCTCACTTCTTTTAGTAGTTCCTCCCCCGTTTTTTTCTCTGAGTCGCTCTATCTGTCTCTCTATCTGTTTTTCTTCCCTCCCTTCTCCTCCTCTCTATCTCCTCCCTACCACTTCACCCTCTTTTCTCTCTTTCTTTCTTTCTTTCTTTGTTTTTTTCTTTCTTTCTTTCTTTTGTATTTTATTTCTTTTTTGGTTTTGCTCACTTATATTACTCTTCTGTCTCATCATTTTACTTTTTTCTCTTTCATATTTCTCTTTTTCTATTTGTTCTCTTGCTCTCTCTCTTTCTGTCTCTCTCTCTGTCTCTCTGTCTGTCTCTCCCTCTCTCAGTGTAGATGATATGGAGATGTGCTCTCTGAAGGTGTTGGAGGTGGAGGGCAGCCCCTCCCGTAGTCTCCTGAGGCTCATGGGAGACCAAGGCTGTACGCTGGGCAACCTGGTGGAGTTCCTGAAGATAATGGGACACAATGAAGCCATTCAGTGCCTTAAATCAGGTACACCTGCTTCTAACTGTATAAATTATTCATATAGCTGCATACTAGTTCCACATGTTATTTTTTATTGTGGGAATTACTGTTTCTTTCAGTCTTTGCTTCTTCCTAGCAACTGAGGATACTTCAATGTGTACCTGTGTGTGTGTATATATATACACTGTGTACATACAGTCAAAAAAATTGTAAAGAAAATTGGAAGCTTTATTGCATGTTGAAAAAAATTGAAAAATCCAAAATTAATTAGAAAAATCCAACCTTAAAATCCTTAAAATCCTTAAAATCCGTAAAATCCGTAAAATCTTGAAAACTGCAGGCCCTTTTGTTTGTGGTGAACTAACAGAAAAGGCTTTTTTTTCTGCCACATCTTCTAGTTAGTCTCTGAATAATATTATTTACAAGCAGTACCAATTCATGTGCGCACTGTACATAAATACAAACATACATACTTATATGTATATTTATATATGTATATGTATATATATATATGTATATATACATATATATATATATATGCATAGACAAAGAGACAAACTGTTTTTACTCTGTTGTTTATGCTCCTCCTACTTTTGTTCTTTCCACTTTGCTATTGTAACAATGCTAATCACTATCTTTTCTTTATTGTAAAACTGTTATACACCTTTAATACACACAGTTATGCTCCTCCCTCTAAAATAACAGACTAGAAAATTACAGTAAACCACTGGTATACCAGCTGCATTACATTTTGTTTTTTTGTTTTTTTTTAACCAAAAGGGATTCAGATTCTCGTCCAGCCTCAGTCCGTGGCTGTGATCACTGGACAGAGCATTCGCCTCAGCTGCTATGCTACTGGAACCTCTACAGTACAGTACCAGTGGTTCAAAGCCAAAGAAGAGGTACAGAAATACAGACAGTTTTTTGATAACATTAATAAGTAATTGTTCACTTTAATCAGATTTCAAGTAAATCACTTTCTCCATCAGGTTCCTGGCAGTTCCTCTCCAGACCTCGTGCTGAGTTCTGTCCAGCTCCGAGATGCCGGCTTTTACATCTGCAGAGTGAACTGTTGGGAAGCCTTCGAGTTCAGCCAGTGGGTTCAGGTGGATGTGCTTGATGTTCTGCCAAGGCTGCATGGTGAGACTTAATTTCATTTTGCATACGCTCAGAAAATGATTCATGGCCTAGTTTATTTTTAGGTATTTGCATCTATTTGATTTTATTTAAATAATTACATTTTTAGAATGTATTTATTCAAATTCCTTAAAATCAGCATACGTCTGTTAATTGTGAAAACAAAGCCATTTAATCAGTTAAAACATATGAACTTTGGATCAAGCAAGAATCATTAAGTTAAAATGTATGTGATTGTTTACATCAGGTTTATTTAAAGATATATGATAAATACATACGTCTGCCATTGTTTATTACAATCACATTGGGTGTATTGGTATTATTACATAAATCTTATTCTTAGTTATTTCATTTAGACATGACTGACAAATATGCAGCACATAAAGTTTATTGGCCTGTTTCTAAATGATTCTAATGAATGGAATATTTATATGCATTTGAAATACATAAATCCTTGGAATTGGGCCAAATATTTCTGTGAGTGTAGTAATGAGATGTGATATGTTTGTACTGAGAGTTAAGAGAGTTAAGAGTCTTGCCAAGGACACCATAGTAGAAAGTGGTTGTTTGAACCTACAACTTTGTGGTCACCAGGTCTTGGGCACCTGCGAGAATAGTATTTCAAAACAGTTTTGAGGAGCGTTGGTTGATTAATATTGCCAAATATACTAAATAAATATAAAAAGGTTAATGTCAAATAAAAATAAATTAAATAAATAACATTTTAAAGTAAATAGTGATTTCATGTTCAGTATATCAGTGTGTTTTTTTGTGAATGCCCAGTATCAGCTACTTTTACAAATGAAACAAATCTATTGCTTTCATGTTTGTTTGCATTTATCCTACTGTTAACTTTACTAGCAGAAAAACACCTTATCACACATCAAGAAAAACTGTATATAGTACTGTACGTGACCTACATGTTAATTTTATAGTAGTTCCCAAATTATTCATTGTAGGTGTTGAATTAGTAGCCATTATTAGCAGAACAAGAGGTTAGCAGAACTACTTTTCTCTTTTGATACCAGTTTTGATATTGTCACAGTTGCACACTTTAAATCAAGTAAATTCAATACAGTATAGCTACTATACTTTTCACCTTTCAACAAATACAGATACAAATAGCAGCCACTTTGCACACCACTAATATATATATATATATATAAAAGCTGTCTAAATGTATTTTTTTATATTTAAGGCTATTTAATGTTTATCTTTATTATTTCATACCTCCCAGGGTTGATGTCACTTCCTTCTGAGGGACGACAGAGGGTTGTGATTCAGCCTAAACCTCAGTCCCTGATGGTGGGAGATCATCTTTATCTGGAATGTGGAGCTGTTGGAAGACCTGTGCCACACTACCAGTGGTACAGAAATGGAGTTCCACTCAAGAATGCTACCAAAAGGATATTTATCGTAAGATATTATACACAACATACATCACTGGTATGTGTTTGTATTTGTTTGTATTAGACCAGGCATCACCAAATGGCGGACCGTGGTCCGGATCCGGACCGAGTGAATGTTCTGTCCGGACCCGTGACCAG
>JBBMFX010000037.1:6583003-6599399 GCA_037832545.1 Rhabdalestes septentrionalis | reverse complement strand
CAACTGAGTATGTAGAATATGAATCAAAAGGGATTTAGGATTTGCCATGTCTACCCTACAGTGGACTAGAATGCAGGAAATTGCATCTAAGAAATCCAAAATTTTATGGGGGAGGACCCCCGGACCCCCAGACCCCCCTCTGAGCAATGCCCTAGATGCTCCCTATGTCTGGCTCCGCCTCTGTCTTCTGCACACCCCTAGCAGCCCAGTACTGGCTGCGACCAATAGACCCACTTCTAATCTCTGTGACTCTCCTAAAACCAGTCCCCTGATGTCGCGACCAGCAGGTGGTGCTATAGCTCTGAGTCAGTGGCTCTATTACATGGAAGGCCTGTCAGCGTGCAATTTCGATGCGACCAGCTTTGCCTTTTAATCTCTCATCTTCAGCTTTGTCTGATAAGATTGGTGTATGTGGGAACAATTGCGGGAAATGTAAAACCTCTTTTATAGGTCCATGACACAGCCTTTATCCAAAGTTATCATCCATCCTATTTACGTTAAGCCAGGACGTGCCATCTGCGTCCTCCCTAATGACAATTAACTGAATTTCGAGCTACTTTAAAGGCAGATGCATGTGGTTATGAGTGTCATTTGGTACATTTAGTGGCCTAGGACAAGGGTCAGTATTTTTTAGATAGGAAACTAAACACAAAGCGAGAAATAAGACTAGTCTACAAATGCGTCAGAAGTGACGGTGCCAAAGTTTGCCACTGAGCCTTGGAAAACTGTTCAGCTTCGAGGGTGGGTATCAGCTCAGTTCATCAGAGCTACTAGTACGTAGGTGGGGAAAAGTCTGGACAAGCTCAGAGCGATGGTAAAGATTATTTGTTCCAACATGTTTGGAGTTCTGAAAGCAGCATCATGATTTTCTGTATTTGTTATGCTAGAAGCTCAAAGTCTTTGTAAATACATGGCCAACCCACCCACTTAATCAGCACTTACTTTTAACAGTAGCCTGTTTCACAGTTTAATACGGTCACAGGGTCTTTTATGACTTTTATAATGACACCTTCTGTCTAATGCGACATGATTCTTGGGTCAAGCATGCTATATGGTAATAATGGCGTCAAGAAAACAGACAGGCCAACACATCTTGCAGTGATTGCAACTTGTTTATTGTTTTTTCTTCCAGTTTTTTGCAAATAACACTAAAAATGTTTACAAAAAAGCACTGTATAAACATTTGTGCAGTGTAAATTATCAAAACTAAAACGGGATATTACTTTGAAATGATTTTGCACCCAACATGACCACATGAGGATTGTCTTTTTTTTTTTCCTTTCTTTTTTCAGCAGCCAAAACCCCCCCCCCAGAAAACAACTCAATGTGTTTCTTAGGTGAACGTGAACTGGTGGGAGAACAAATGCTCATTAGGGGCGTCCCTGAAGACGCCAGGAATGTGAACTGAAATGCGGCTGGAACAACTGCAACACTGCATCCACTGTTACTAAAGCGAATCAGTAAACGAGGAGGATATGGCACAGAAAGCTCGTCCCTGAAGGAGGGCGTCATTCATCTAAGGAATTCATTTGTTTTTTTTTTTATTTAAAAAAGGGTTTGATTGCAGTAGAAATACGTCCCTTCTACCCAGCGTGGCACCATAGCAATCCCCCTAAACAACAACTAAAGAAACACTCAGATACTCAGCCTTCCTATGCCAGGCCACATGGGACAAAACAGTGCGGCGGCTTCTTGAGAAACTTGGCACAGGAGGTCATCACACACAATAGGCTCACACCCCACATATACACAAGCATTTCTCAGTCACTGCCACTGAACCTACTAACCATGTACAAAAACACACTGTTTCAAATCACAAATGTTGAACCAACACTTTCTGGAATCCACTTTACAAATCAGGGGGGGATTGAAAGAAAATAGAAAATAGAAGGGAAATAGAAGGGAAAACAAACTTTGATCCCAGCTGAGATTACAAAAATTAATTAAACAAAATACAGAAGTCAACAGAAATGAAAAAACTAATACCTTACAAAGTCCAGAAAATGTACATAGCATCGAAAATGTGGATACATAAATATCTGTCCCAATACAAAATCTGTAATTTTCTATAAAATTTCCTTTTTACACAATGTATTGCTGTGTCAATACATAATACTGAGTATTTTTAAGCACATTGTGGCACTGTTAAAAACCCTTCTCTTGCAAATACTCAATTTTCTTTGAACCACTGTTGCCTTTTGCCCTTGGTGATGGTCTTGGTTTGTGACACCGCTATCGTAAAATGGGGGCGAAAAAAAAAATAAAAATGATGCCACTACAGCTGTATCTGTGAAAGTAAACAAACTGGGCGAATCAGTCTATAAGGTTATCTTTGGTTGAGCATACAGGGGAGTGAACCGATGAGAAGGACTCTGGACTCGAAAGTCACTAAGGGGAGTCAGACAGCCGCACGGGAAATGGCTCAGGTCGTAGGTCTTAAAAATTCAAGTCTGTGCAAGTGGTAAATTCCACTTGGTGATAAGGTGGTTCGGCCGAGTTTACCACAACCTTACTCCACACTTAATGATGAGCAAAGGCCATTGTTGTAAACAGGTGTTCTATTGCATGTGCTGACTGCAAAAAGGAGACATGCTACCAACCGTCATAGACTAAGTACCAAAGGCCATTCGTCTCGCAGTTCAGTTACACAAATGCCTTGGTTTGTTTACCAGCTACAGCATTAACAGACGCTGCTTTTCCAGGTCAAATTTTGCATCAAACTGTTGCTAAAAAAGAAGAAAAGAAACAAAGAGAAAAACATCCAAACAGTACACCACCAAACTAAAGAATCCATGGAGGCCATCACAGCATGTAACAGATAGCTTGATGAGCAGAATGTAACATTTACAAATACAAATTCTTATCTCTCTCTAGAGATGGCACACTCCTTTGGCATGGTAGGGTGCCAGCGACCACACACATGGTGTAAACGATTCTGAAATGTTCATGGGTTTATGGCATCTGTTAGCAGCAAAAAATGCGTAAAAGAAAGAGAAACCAAAAAAAGCTTCGGATCGAGGGAAGCAAAACGAACGAACAACCAAGGTAGTACACACACCACAAAACGCAACCACAAAAGATCTATGCGGACCTACTTCTGAAATGCTACTGAGGACCAATGCATTGAGTTCCGAACAAAAAAGTGCACATTTTTCTTTTTGAAAAGTGCAAATACTTTTCTTTTTTATACTTCGTTTATCCAAATGGACTTTTTTATGGCCTTAATTCACTTTTGAGGTGCATCAGCAGAAGGCTTTGAACATCATGGACCAAAACACTAACAAAAAAAACCCCCAACGACAAATAAACAAACAAACAAACAAAAAAAAACACGGAACACTTAAAAAGGATAAACAGGGATTCAAGTGCCAGGTTCGTTAAGGGTCATTCAATTTGCCCATTGGCTCATGAAGAGATAACATGCAGAAATATGCAGCTCTGACAGTAACTACTTTAGTTCTGCTCTCCTTCGCCTTCACTGAAGACACTAGAGGCTGCGAAAATGCCCAAAACAAAGAGTTCGACCTTGTGCTTGCTCCGAGTTGCAGAATAGATGTCTTAGGCCACTTTTGCATGACATAAGAGCTTGGGTGTCAGTGATCTGCAGCTGTTTTGCCAACTAACAGACTGGATTTGATCAAACCTGGTCTGACACTTTCCCTATGATACTAGTGAGCCCTTTCTCAAAGTCGCCATGCCTATGTAGCAAACTCGTGTATGTGTAAGGCAGAGGATAGGTTCAAGTCTCACTTGTGCATTTTTTAAGTGTTTCACCCCCCTTTCAGAGGTTAAAAAAATTTGAGATGTTCTGAACCTCTTAAAAGGTAGAAGGTGCGAGTGTTACTTAACGAGTCTGGAACCCATGAGGAACTTAAAGGCATTCAGCCAGATGTCTGAAGTTGAATACGTCAGAAACAAAGACGTCAGAAAGGGGATTTTGAAGAGGACCATTGAAATGTTGCATTTCCACTGCATCAAGCTTAAGGGACCACATGGGTTTCCCAAAGCTGTTCACAGCAGTGTGGCTTGGCTAACATATGCAAACACCCCTGGCCTTTTACGTTTACATACAAAACACAGATACGCAACACACTCACACATATGACCATGACTGGACCCGGTCAATTCCTTTGACAAGCCAGGCCTCGGTTGAGCTTTTTAAATAGTCTTAGAAGAGGCACGTAGCTATAACTTTGATGCATTCTACTCAATGGCAAAGGATATGGCAAATACAAATCTTCAGTAGCTGAAGTCTGGCTATGCAGACCTCAGTACAGTAGTGTGGCAATAAACTTTTAAGAGCGTTGGAATTGCCTTAACACTGGTGTTCAAGATGGCTCCTGCTAGCCAATGGAAAGCAGGCTTGATCTGAACACCCTTTCCTTTGTTCTCAGCCCCATGTTAACAAGGTTAATAGGAACTAAACATCGGTGAGCATGCAGGTGGGCAATATCTTCCCAAAAGGTGAGTGAGTACTTTCAGTCCGCTTTGTCTTTGTAGACGAAAAGCTTCAGGAGCTACAAACAGCACTGAGTGTTTTGAGTAATACAATTGTTTTGTGTGTCAAAAAATATGGCAGTTCGAAAAGGCCATGCTCAGAGAGCGAGGGGAAAAAAGTCAGAGGGAAAGAGGAAGGCTTCCAAAGAGGGCCACAGAGACTGGTGGTGTCTCGCCAGACGGTAATATTTCTGTGAATTGGCCCCAGGGTGTGTTGCACAGTGGAAAATAGAGAATGAAAAGGGGAAGAGAGGAAAGGAAAGTCACTATCAGAGGTGGTTCCCTCATGGGAGGTTCCACACAAATGATCTTCATCAACACTTCTGGTCCTCCACCGGAGACATGGCGATGTAGGAGCCGTTCTTAAGAGGCTGGTTAGTGTGAGTTTCAGGTGAGTCATCCGATTTGTTACTGACTGGCGTGTAGGCTGTATCGTCTTTCGTTGTCTGTGAGGAAATAGAGGAGACGAGTTTAGGGCACGTTCTGCAAAGCTCAAACTGAAAAGAGGAAAGACTGTCCTCCACTGTATGAACTGTTCCACCTCACATCTCAACTAATCTAAACCCTTATTGGCCAGTTTTTGGCTATTCTAAAACAAAAACAAACATTTAAAAAAAACCACATTGTACCAAATTAACCATGCAAGAACAGCAATGAACATGATTTGCATAAACATATGCATGTTATTGTTTGTTTTTTTTAAGTATTATTGTAATAAACATCCAAAATCAAAACAAGAGACTCAATCACAGTGCATAGTAAATTATGACTAGATAAAATGCTAATTCTACTACTTATAACTGCAAGTAAACCATAAACAATGACAAGCAAAACAGAGCAAATGAAAGGAAAAAGGGGAAATTGACTTACAGCAAAAGAATGAAAAGCTTCGGTAAAATCAATACGTTTAACTTCATTCTGAACAGGAACACAAAAAAGGGAGGGGAAATGTTACTGAAAATGAAAACATAGGTGCAATATGCAAAATACACTTTCCATCCTGTAATATAATAGCATATTATTAAAGATATTCAGAACTTTTTGGTGCTACAGCACAATTTGCAGGACTAACGTGCTGCAAACCTAAGTAAAATATTTGTGAAGTAGATTATGAATAGGTTAGTTAAAATAGCACATGCACTACATCATGCAAGAGGAAAATAACTGGACCAAAAAAAATCAGTACTTCATCTTTCCTTTCTGACTATAAACAAATTACACATCTTATTTTAGTTAGATCGTAATTTAGTTATCTGCATGAGGTGGCACTCAGGCAGTGGCATTTGAGAAATCTCTCTCGACCACAACATAATGGAGACTTCCTGGCGTCATTTTGGTTAGTTTTATTTATATATGGGAACGAACAAACAAACTGCGCTAGGTGGGTAGAAAACATGAATAAATTATTGGACATGGAATGAATAAACAAATCTGTTAGAATACCTTCATCCTTTTTTGCTGATTGATCTGTACAACGAAACATTGCCACTCTCTGCCTTTAGAGCAGTGCCAAGCTAAATCAAAGTAACCGAACTCAAAGGGATACAGCAGGGCCAGTTATGGATATTAAGAATAGTACGCCAATCTGAACAGAACTCTTTGTCCTGATTGCTTTGATGGGTTTAATATTAGCACTGAATTAACTCTTTTACAATTTGAACCTTGTTGTCCATATATTTGAAAAAGTTTCCTGGGGAGTGAAACTAGAAACGGGCGCCTCACCTTTCTTTGACGGTTCCTGCACACCAGGAAGATGAGGACCAACAGTAAGATGGCACCCATGCCCACGATGATGACAGGAAAATTTGACACAATTGTCACTATCAAGAGCATTGTTTTCATTTGGCTAGCAGAATCGTCATCGATGGTTGCTGTCTGGAAAAGCAGGAGAATGTAGTTTCTTATTTAAAAAATCTTATAAAAAACAAAAGGCCTAGAGGCAGTAGTATGACTGTGTGAATTTTTATGGTGCCAGACATGTGGGATGACTCTTACCTCATTAACATACATAATCGGGAAGATGGTTTCGTTCAGAAATTTTGTTTTGCTGAAAATGAGAAAGGCAACAAGCATGAAAAGAGGGAAATTCCCAACAAGAGCCTGACTGTGTTCTAAAAGCAACAGAATTGGCGAAATCTAGGGAGCAGATCGTCAGTACGTACGGGAAGCCAGAGACTCTCTTCATTATAACGTTGAGTTGGGCTCTCTTACAGGCACGAATGGGGACCCCAGTAGTCTGGAACACAGTTATTATAATAAAAGTAAAGGAAACCATCTTTAAAATGTAAAACGTAAACCTTTTTATAACATAATACAGCCCACATTCAGAGTATATCAAAAGCGAGTGTGTCACTCGTTTCTAATTTGAATATTACGAGTCAGTTTTAAGCAAAATGTCATGTGAAGATAGAACACTTTCTAGATGCTGTTTTTTCACTGCAAGTCATGTACTAAACTCACTATCAACCACCAGATTTAACAACGTAACAACTTAATTCACACATCCCTCCATTACTCACCGGGTTAAGATCGAGGTACGTTTCATGCTCTTCTTTGTTTGGGTTCATTCCTTCAATGGCATCGATGTACTTTTGATCCGCTTGGTAAAAATGCGGGAATGACACAACAATAGGGGCTCCTGCAACAAAAAAAGCACAGAGAAAGGGAAAGAATTTTAAAACATGCCGGAATAGAAACGTGGGTAGGCTACACTTACTAAATTCTCAAACACTGACTTATTTTTTATGAAATAATGCATGAGAGAAGGATTGTGTCCATTATCCATCAGGAACATTTACATCCAAGAAAAGGATAAGGTAAAAATCATCCAATCATCACCAACAAAAACCCAGGGACACTGTAAAAGAAATAAAATAGCTGATCTTCTGAATATGTTCTCATGTGACCTAATTTTTACTAGGGCAAACAACTATTATAGTTTTCAAGCTAAGACAAACTGGTCAGGTATGATGGGACAGTGACCTGCCGAACTTTCATGGAGTAGGCAAATTCCACTTTTTGTTTGCTCTGTGCAACAGTTTGACCGTGTCCTAAATATCACCAACTGGTCGAAACCTGTAGTGAACTAGTTTCTGCGAGTTCTGCAAAGTCATCATTCAGGCTACACTTCCCCAAATAAGAACCTTTCTTTAACAAAACCTTATCCCAAATGAGCCAAAAAGCCTGTGTAAGGAGAAGAGCGCGCACGTGATGAGTGGGAAAAAAAGGGCAAACGCTGTTATCAGTGCCATGACTTATGGAGGAAGTAATAAAGACATTCAGCATGGCTATGTCCCAATCTAGAAGCTAATGTAACCCAGCCAAGAGCAAATGGTCCTGAATTGGAGTTACTTATTAAGCGTCTGTGTGCTGAACTCTGATTTCCATCATGGGCATGGAGAGAGTAAATAAAGACTGATAGATCAGAGATGAACTTGAGGTGAAGACCCACACACATTAATGTGTAATGCGGGTTCCATGTTTATTTTAAAGAGCCGTTTTTGTAAATGAGATTAAGTAAATGTGAAGAAATTGAGCAAAATGTTCTATAATATTTAAACGTCTAAAACCATTTTGAGTAGATGCTCTTCAGTGGAATATATTAAATGCAAAATACTGCCTGCATCACTGTGAAAATGTTCAGACACCTCAGCAAATAAAATAAAAAAAACTGCTCAAGACCTCGGAGCACACTGATGTTATTCATAATTTGTTTGGCCAGTTTTGTGTTGTCAGTTTTTTTAATGAGAAAGAGTGCACGAGCAGAACGGTGAATGTGTCTCCAAAAGCAAGAGTGTTTGTGCACATGTATATGTTCTGTGCAACGAAAAGGTAAAGATGAGTCACACCAAAACTGAAACAGCAAAGACCACTTTTAAACATTCTTACTAGATAAGATCTTGTTTTGTGTCTCAGATAAAAAGTAGGGTTTTTTTTTTCTTACGGTAAAGATGCCGCCATAGTTGACAACGTCATGGAATGCGAACGTGTAAATTGTTATTCCAGCAAATAATGACCCCAAAGAATTCCAGTGAGACTTTTACCACATTTCTTAAAGAGGAATCTGCTGCAGTTGTTTGTGCAGAAAAACCTAGTATAGGATTCTATTAAAGCAAATGTGCAGCTTTGTGAAAAATCTAATTTACTCAGGGTTTTTTTTTTTTTTCATTTCCCAAGTGAAGACAGGTAAATCATACAAGCCATGTTTGGTGTTCACTTTTGCTTTACAGATTTGAGACTAATGTACCTAAAGACGTAACTAGGTAACAGGAATACTATCACCGTCAAATTGTTTTGAGCTATTACACAATGCTACGTAGATTTTGCTTATATAGTCTGTAAATGTTTCATTTTACTAGGCTGGGTTGGTTCCACAGCCACATCTCCATTACTCGCTAGGGGGGGGATCTGGATGTGACTGGGATGAGGAGACAACAACAACAACAAAAAAAAGACAGAAAAAGCTGGCTTTGACTTGACGTTAGTCCTCACCTTCACGGCAAACGCTGACTTTGAGCACCCCTTTCCCCAAGCAGTCCCCAGCAGGCACACAGAAACCGGCGTTGTTGGGGTTCTCGTCCGGGGCAGCCAGTACGTCAGCAGGAGGAGCGAAGCGGAATGCGGGAATCCCTTTCACTTCTGTATCACTTACATACGCCAAATGGATAGACCTACATGGGAGAAAACAAGTGCATAAATAATATGTTACACTGACGGTATGATTTTAATTCACGTCTGCTGCTACTTGCAGTACACAGTGTAGTGCGCTTTATGTGGAACAGGTGTATGTACCGGCACAGATCGGCCGCGAAGATGTAGAGGAGCTCTTTTCTGGACAGGAAAGTGTGGAACACGCTGCCATCCGTGCCATTGATCATGTTACTCTGCTCTGACGACCACCAGTTCATCTTTCTATAGGAACAGAGCACACCGTTTAAAAAGAGCATAACAATTTGACACAAATATGACATTTTACTGAGAATATTCTCGGCGATAACATCAGGACCAAATAATAAATACCTTTACACATTTTGACTGGGTAAGCTAAAAAAATGAAACAAGACTATGAAAGACTTGAAATTGAAAATGTCTTTGAATTGAACTCCCACATTTGGTGTCAAGAGACTTTACTTGAACTTTATACATTGCTTGGCATGTTCCCAGCGCGAGCACTGAACTTGA
Source organism: Rhabdalestes septentrionalis (assembly GCA_037832545.1). Classification (NCBI taxonomy): domain Eukaryota; kingdom Metazoa; phylum Chordata; class Actinopteri; order Characiformes; family Alestidae; genus Rhabdalestes; species Rhabdalestes septentrionalis. The sequence continues at coordinate 6,589,721 of JBBMFX010000037.1, read as the reverse complement.
GGAGGGGTCATTTTAGTGAGTAAAAAACTCTTACAAAGTCAACAAGACCAAAGGGGCACAGATGTAGGTACCTTATGCCATTCCATGTGTCAATCTTTCCATAGTCCATGTAATTCTTCTGTCCAGTGTGGAAGACAAATTCACCTTCGTGGGTTCCATTTTTCTAAAACAGAATACATAAATAAATAAATGCATTTATAAGGGCAAACACAAACACATTTATCGTCTGAACGTTGGAGCCCTACACAAAGCACATTTTTAGAGGATGGTCACCTCTCCAACACCCACAGAAAAAGCCTAAATGCATGAATAAACTGATCTGTGCTGAGTTCGTTTTCCTCCTGGTCAGTGCATTGAAGAAAATGTTGCGTAAGCCGCAGCTTTCATTCATCTTCTCTAATTCCAGTGCTGCTTTTAATCCCCGAGGAGTTTACCGAATCCAAAACCTATTAGTATAAATCAGGTCACTATGTCTAACCTAGTGCGCTAGGATATATCTGTAGGTCACAAATGACGGCAGCTGACGCTTACAGTAGCTTTTTATGGCGCCTGGATTCCAGATGAACAGCTGGAATCATAAAATGGGTCTTGCTGCATCAATTTAGGACTCTAATTTACACCTCACTGAAAAAGGTTTTTGGAAACTTTGTGATTTATTTACAGATGTATATAAAAAGCCCTACAGTGGCAACACTGAAGACTGATTAGTTCGTCACAAATACTAGATATAATATTTTAGAATTCAGTTTCAACTGTAACTGTATAATTCGCAAAAAAACAAAATTCTTACCTTAAACATGAGCCCAAAGTACTCGTCTACTTCAGGTTTCAAAGAATGGAGTTTGGTCATGAGAGGGTCCTTGAATCCCCACAGGATCTCATGAACACTGCGAGTCATGAACAACTCAACACCCAGCAACTTTATATACATGGAAGCTACTGATCGGACGACGAAAGAATAGGAGTTCATCTCATTCATCACAGCCTGCAGAGAAACAAAATAAGGTTTTCTATACATGCAGTGATCTCCAAAATGTCATCATTGCATTTTTAAATGATCATGGCTATGACTTTATCTACGATCCCTTTATAAGTTTTGATCTTCATTCTTAATTCTTTGACAAAATGGTTGGGAATGCAATCCAGTTGGATCCCACTAGTAAACTGAAGACAAACTTACAATGAATGGGATGTTGGGGATAGTTATGATGTCCTCTTCTGGGTTTCCCGCTGACATTTCTGGTAGAAACACAAAGCTCTTGGGATTCGTGGCAAAGATCTTAGTGCCATTCTCCAAATACGTCACATTCTCACGTGGCCTGTATTCCCTGAAATCACAAAAACATTGCACTCATTGTTACTTATTCAATTGGAACAGTGCAGCACATCTTCTGGACATTTCATCTCTTGCAGCACTAAACTCAAAGTTCGAGCAGACTGTAACATGTAAACTAGGAATGGCTTTTTGGCCTACAGCAAGTGCTACTGTTTAACTTTGAGAGTCGCTACTAAATCATTAAAGACCGATGATGGTTGACACTTTTGTGTAAACATTTCCTCTGCTGTGTTCTTCATAGTTTCTAGCTTCCTTCTGCATGTGAGCCACTTCCGGAGTGCTGTGACGACCCTGATCACGCACGGGTCAACGGGCCATAACACATACAAATAATGCGATGTTCTATTCTGTGGGGAAAAAAAACCCTCTATTCCTGTTTGGTCAGAGGTGCAGGTGCTAGTGTTATTTAAGTAATTTCATAAAAAATGTATTGTAAAGTTATGGGGTTTCAATGTATGCCTGCATTTCAAGTGAAAAAAAACATCATAAAAGAGTGATGAGGAACTAAGTTACCTGTAAGTGTAAGGGCCCATCTCAGTGAGTTTGGGCTTGGCCCTGCCAGCTAGGAAGTCTTCAGGGTTTGTAACATTGAAGAAGAAATACTGCATGTAAACTGGTGGTGGGGGGTTTATCCAACCATCTAATACTCGGCTGTTCTCAGCAAGTGTGATCTCCTGCCAGACAAACGACAAAAGCCAATGAAGTACATGACAATAAATAAACATGGATGTGAAATCAACAAGATTATATTATACTTCCTAAAACGAACGATTTTGAATTAAGAAGATAATGCACAAAGATTTGTAAGGGTTAGTTAAAGTAAAGTGCGCTGTTTTGTTTGTTTTTGGTTAAGGTGTTTCCACAGCAATGTCAGAAAGCACAGAAATACAAAACAGTGCTATGATAATGAAAAGACGGAGGGCCCGAGACAGAGGAGGTCACTAAAGATCAGCAAAGAAGGAAAAACACAATGTTTAGTCAGCAGAGTGTGACAGACAGAAACATTGTCTTATGTCAAACAAATTTTCTCTGTGCTGTCATCTAAAAACAGGAAATGAACCTAGCCTAAAGTAAGCATTTAAACATTTACGGTTCTCTTTCACTTCCTTCTTTAAAATGCTAAACACACACACATACATACACATTATATATATATATATAAATAATGGATGTAGACCCCCCCCCCAAATCAAGAACAAAGTGGCCTCTTCAAAATACATCTAGCACCAAAAATACAAATAAGCAATCCAATTTGGCAAATAAAATACTTGCTTTCAAGCGTGCCAAGAGGGTCAAGAACAACTTGCCGACTTCAAAACAATAACAGCATTATCACACACTGTTGCCTTGAAATGTAGATAATGTTATCTGCTATCTCAAGAAACCTTGAGCATAGAGGAGTAAAACAACTCTATCCAGACCTTGGCTGCGTTTACTGTAGCACGGCTCCCCTGTTTAATAGTCCTTCCATTGAAAAATATGAGATCTATTGGTTTTCCAGCTGACTCAGGAGTGTGTCGTGAGAAAAACACAGGTTCATAAAACAATCAGTATCTTGATGCATGCCTGAAAAGGCTTATAATTCAGAATGTAGACAGTGGAGAAACAATATTATGGAGAAACTTATTGGCGTTTACTTACTGTAAGGCAAACACTTTCTAAAGAAAAGTCCATACTGTTATATGATGAAGCGAAAACTACCTCACTACCAAATAAAAGAAAACACTGATCATCTTACCCTATAATTCATAGTATATTAAGCATACAGTAGAGAATTACTAAGGTGCTTCATACAAAAGAGCACCTGTAATGCTGGGCTGAGAAATGTCTCGCCTTACGTGCTCTAAACAGAGACCTTTTTTAAAAGCAGTTAACTGCTTGCCTTCTCTGGTGTGTGGCTAAAGTATGATGTACTTGAGAAAATCTCCAGCCATTCAGCTTGATCATCCATGTGTGGTAAAACGTGGCTCCAGTTCCGTCATGCAGTTCCTTTACAACAGGATTGCTTTGATTTAGGCTTACTGAAGCACTACGTTGATCCCTTTGGACGTCTCTGAATGTTTTGTTGAGACAGCTGAAAATTTGTGGAGGTTTCGAGATTAGGACCTAACAATTACCTCAGCATTTCATATACCACAATTTCCAGGGACCACACCTTAATGTTTACTTTCCACTTATTTTCAATGCGTCATGACTAAGTACACATCGCCCCAAACACACTTATCCTGCCCTGGCATAAAGGTTAATTATCCTAAGGTTCTTGGACAAGATGCTTCATGTTCTAAGAGGCTGAAAACTAAATATGCCAGCACACATTTGTAAACCTCAGTTTCAAGATTTCTGAGTAGAAAGTGCCATAGCTGGGAAACTCCAGAAAACAAGGCTTGGATTACCCTAAACTACCTCAACATACTCATTAGCCTTGAAAGGAAAGGTCTTTAAATGTCCTTCAGATACGTCACAATCATTAAGCATGAAAACTCAAATCTTTGATCCCATTCAGTGACAAATTCCATCTAATATTTTTCCCCCTCCTGTCGGAAGCATCAAACTAGAATTAGAACATGACATGTAGATTTAAAAAAGTGGTTTGAATCAATTATATTACAAGGTGCACCTTTGGCGATGACACTACATTAAATAAATGTCTCTGTCTAAAGGATTTGGTCTGTTATTGATAGTGTCTGGAAATTAGCACTAAAAGGTTGATCTGTAGTATACTGACAAGTGTGGAAAGGATGAGCCTGTTTTGAAGTTAGACGGTAGTTACGTTTTGGAAAGGACAACCTTGAAAAAACAAACAAACAAACAAAAAACAAAAAGACCCCAAGAAAACGCATTCTAGCTTTCTGGCCTGCCCAACCCTTCCACATTCAGCTTAACAAGTATTCAGGCCCTGAGGGCTGGAAAATTCGCTCTGGTTGATTTGTGTCATTCAACATAAAAAGCTCCAGGATATGTCTGTGTAGTTTGGTGGGTGGTCCCAGGAAGGTCCCATGTAGAGATGGTTTTATCAGGATTTGTGTACTTTTTTTTAACCTGCATCTCTCTTTTACATTATATTAATTTAGCAGATGCTTCTATCCAAAGCAGCTTGCAATGATTTGGCACCATCTAAGATCTGTGCCATCCTAGACTCACCTCATTCAGCAATGAAGGAGTCACTATTTATAGTGGATACTCCACCTAGTTTAAATTTACAGGGGGGTTACAGAATTCCAAGTATTTCTCAAGGAGAATTCCCCATGCCTGGTCAGCTAAAGACCCTTCCCCCACCTCTCCTTAAATACTACACAACACCTCCCCCCACCCCTATAGCCCCCAGACATCTCACCAGAAAACAGCACAAACCAGTTGTTCTGAGGATAACCCCCTCACGCTGTACTATGCAAAGCACCTTAAGTGCGGAAAGCTGGGGAGAAACCTGAAGTATGACGCAGTATGACAACCCTTGCCTAACCTTCCCTGATATACACTATATGGACAAGTGGCCCCTTACTTCCAGTGAAGGGCAATAATGCTTCAGCATACCAAGACATTTTGGGTAACACCATGCTACCAACTTTGTGGACACAGTTTGGAGAAGAACCTTCCCTATTCCAGCATGACTGTGTCCCAATGCACGAGCATGCTCCATGAAGACATGGGTGGAAGAACCTGACCTCAACCCCATCCAACACCTTTGGATTTAACTGGAACGGAGGCCAATGTAATACAGAGCACAGATTTCCTACAGAGACACTTTTGCAGAAAGCTTTCCAAGAATTGTAGAAGCTGTTATGTCTGCAACTCCATATTAATTTGAATGCAATGTGTTTAAAGTCCCCTGTTGGTGGAATGGTCATGCGTCCCAATACTTTTGTCAATTTAGTGTATATTTAGACTGACGTTAAATCACACCACTGCCTGTAACACATGTACGATTTGGCTACATTCCTGGTGTGGTGGAACCCTAAGGGAACCAAGTGGCTACATAAACACACAGCACTTAAGATACAATCACAGTTTCCCTGTGAGTCATGAAGCCGGGTGACTTATTTCGAAAAAAAAAACGCCCTGTCCCGTGCTGTGAGTTGCAAAGGGACTGTGTCTAGAACCACTATATTCTAGATAATCCCACCTAAAACATGTATGTACTAGCTAATCGAACGAGAACATTCTTAAAAACCCTAACACTAACCACTACAAACGGACCGTTACGAGAAAACCGTTACAGGGGCGTTTCGTCATCATTCATAACTTTGAAAGTCACTGGGTTACACACCCACTGGCTGAAATTGTGGCTAAAATGAGGTATATTCTCCACAGATTAATTTAAATGTGCCATATAAAGCTTGTATTATCAAAACCCACCTTTTTAATTCTTTCTTGAATCATTGTTTGGAAGACCTGAGCCACCAGAAGGGCGATCCCCACGATCAGAAGATGGGCACACACGATCCCGGTGGCGTATATGGCACAAGATCTTCTCGTCATTCTTTAAAAGTAACGTGGAAAAAGAGGTAAAGATAAGTAGAAGGTCCTCCTCTGACTTCTGACACTCTTCTTTATCCAAAAAAGCAAAACAAAGCGAGTCGGAAGCTAACTGGAATCCCCCAGACTCGATAGTTTCCCTCAACGGAAGGGCTGAAGCTGAGAATCCCGTTTTATTTCTGAAGGTCTACAGTGTGTTAAGAGGTCCGTTTGAGTTCTGCAAAGGAGAAAGATCTCCAGATGGTGAGGAAAATGTGTCTCCGATGCAGCGAGGGACCTTCTCAGCCTAGTAATGCAGAGAGGAACGGAGGTGGACCTCTAACTCCCTCCTCCTGCTCCATTCAAATGAAGCCAGTCATGCGAGAGCCTTCAGGTCTTTTGGTGGGTGGGGGCTGAAGCCCAGAGATACCTCACTCCGGGCTGATGTCACACGTTAAATTAGCTCTTTAAAACGGTCCAGTCAGACAAACCCAGCCAGAACCAAACCCTCAACCTTTAAAGTCCCTGTTCTCAGCAGAACCTGCAAATAAAGGCTGCTAGCTTGCACTGCGTTTAGAGAAGTCGTCACTTTGTTTGAAGATAAATGTGTACAAAAATTTGCAAGGCAGTTTGCACTTGCATGTGTGAAAGATAAACTTTTAACAAAGCTTCTAAAAGTGTGCGTTCCGGAACCTCTGTTGTATGCAGCAACTTTAAGAGCAGCTTTATGTTTATGCCAACAACAATAAAACCGGTACTATACGGACTAAAGTATTAGGACACACCTTTTGGGGTAGGTCTCTTACTTCCACTTAAGGGCAATCTCAATGCTTTAGCAAACCAAGACATTGTGGACACAGTTTGAGTAAGAACCTTTTCTATTCCATCATGAGTGTGCCCCAGTGCATCAAGGTCAATAAATACATGGTT
>JBBMFX010000037.1:6567852-6582903 GCA_037832545.1 Rhabdalestes septentrionalis | reverse complement strand
CGAAAAGTGTTCTCTCTCTCTCTCTCTCTCTCTCTCTCTCTCTCTCTCTCTCACACACACACACACACACACACAAACAAACTCACACACTCACACGCAGAGTGAGGTTGGGTGGGCTATTCCCACACACTCCTCCTCCTACTCCTTACTTGTCTCTTTGCCAAAAAATGTGAAACGCAACCCGAGCGCCAGGAGTTATTTTGGACCTCCTGCTCAGTGATCCACCTCTGCCGGATCATGGATAAAGCAGCACAGAGACTCACAGAGTGTGATCCAGTCCGGGTAAAATGAAGAAGTCGAGCCGCCACAGTCCGCCCTTCCCTGTTGTTCTGCTGGCTGGCACTGTCCGATTTCTCTGCCGGTAGTCTTGCCTTGGTCCTGCTGTCGGCTGGCCGGGGCTTCCCTGGCCGCTCACCTTCCGGAGTCCTCGTCCTCTCCCCGGAGCCGGAGCCGCTGCTGCTCGGCCGCCGCTCGCTGGCGAATGTCCGGCTCCCAGGCGCGGCTCTCCTCCGCGCTGCTGCCCGCCCGTCCCCTGCTCTCGCTCGGGCTGCTGCAGCTGGTCCTCGGCTGCTCCATGGTGGCGCTCTCCTTCGGAGCCTTGTCTCTCAGCAACTCGCCTCCCATAAGGAACTCCTGTCCGTTTTGGGCAGGCTCTTCCGTGAGTTTCCCTGTTTATGTCCGTTAGATCAACTTTGATGTAAAAGTCTTAACATCTGACATATTAAGGCTTTCATACACTGGAAGCAACTGGAAATATACATCCATGTGCATGAGTTCAACCAGTTGTTTATAGTGTATGAAAATCTGTTTACAGTGTATGTAAACACTTCAAACATGTTACACTTGTTGATGTTACAGTGTATGAAAAACAGTTTACAAGGTTTCCAGAGTGACAACCAGTTTAGAATGTATGTAAACCAGTTTAAGGTATGCATGTAAAGTCACTGGTCAGTTAGTATCTGTTGTAACCCCCCTCCCCACAGATGTCTTTTTTCAGGTTGCTAAATGTGTTTGGTATGCAAACAATGGTCAGTTAGTCAGGAATAATAGTAATAGGGTGTAATTAGGGTAGTTCTGCAAATGCCTGGCTATCAGGCACACCATATTAAATGTATGGTTCACTGACAGGTCAAATTTACACAGTTTTCTAAACAGTTACTTCATTTGTTTTCAAGCCAGAACATGTTTGGAGTCCAAAGTTTAGCTGTGCCTTGGTGTATATGAGATGACATGGACCCACACCAGGCCCAATACATCCATTACTTGTTAACTACATTAGCAAACTTTAGACACTAAACATGTCCTTGTCATCTGAACTGCATTTTGGATGCGATTTGAGGTATCAAGTCAAAAGCTGGTGGCAGAAGCAATACAAAATACACTATATGGACAAAAGTATCGAGACACACCTGTTTTCAGGGTTTGGGCTTGGCCCCTTACTTCTAGTGAAGTGTGATGTTAATGCTTCAGGATACCAAGAGATTTTGGGCAAAGACATGCTTCCAACATAGGGGACACAGTTTGGAGAATAACCTTTTCTAGTCTAGCCTGATATTGCCCACAGTGCACAAAGCAAAGTCCATAAAGACATGGTTGTTTGGAAGTGTTTGGTGTGGAAGAACTTGACTGTCCCACACAGAGCCATTACCTCATCCATTGGACTACCTGGATTGGAGATTATGACCAGGTCATTTGTCCACCATCAGTGCCTTACCTGTAGAGAATGAATGGGCACAAATTGCCACAGAAACTCCCTCTGGAAAGCCTTCCAAGAAGAGTAGAAACTGTTAAAGCTCCATATTAAAATCTGTGTATTTGATTGGCTATGTAATTAAAGTCCCTGCAGGTGTAAGGGTGAGGGACACCAATACCTTTGTCCATTTAATGTAAGTGTATAGTGATTGTAAAATGTACTCTTGGTGCTCTTAGCTACAATGAGGGATCCTACTTTGTAATACAAGAGTGAATTATAAAGTGGGAGGTGGTGTTCAAACCTTTAGACAAAGAGAGAACATTTGTTGATTGTCTTGATATCTGGTTTAGCATGTGCTGCAACCCTCGCTAACACCAACCCCCACTAACACCCTGTATGTAAAAGTGTTGAAGCCATATGGAAATACCTTCTGCATCTGCTGTGCCTACACTGCATAGTTAATCTGTCTGTACCATGCCGTCTTTGCTGAATTAGCTGATTCTGTTCTCCCCAGGTCATCCTCTCAGGGATTATCGGCCTCACAACATGGAAACGGCCCATGCTCCTGCTGGTACGTGTCTCGGGGCTTCAATTTCTGACTCTCCGTTTGATGGACACTTCTAAAAAATAATGTTTTCTCATGCTTCTAGGGTTGGACTTTCGGTTTTAAGACCATACTTTGGTCAGTAAAGGACCTTGCATTGTATCTTCAAGATTTGTGTCTTCAGGTGCCATTTAAGAATCTAAACAACTTCATCACTAGGCCTTACTCATTGTCAGTAAAGCAAACAGTCATGCACAATCTGTAGATGTCAATTAGCAGTAAATATGCAGTTTGTAAGTGTCGGGGTTAACAAATTCTAGAGTTTTACCTAATCCAATCAGAAGACACAGTGTGTCTCCTTACCCTTGATTTTGTTTGTAGCCGTTCAGACCTTTTTTTTTAATCCTGATACCCCATGGTAAGTTATTAATGACAAAGGACCCTCGACTGACCTCACGCACAGGATGTACTCCCAGCATGCCCTCAATTTAGACCTCATTAATCTTGCCTCAAGCTGTCCATTTTGTGGGCGTCTGTGCATTTATCTCTGCTTTGAGTAGGTGAACCAAGAGTCATTTGGAGATTTGGTTCAGGTGATATTGAGAATGCTCTGTTCAATACGGAATATTGCACACACAAAATGATTAAAGCTGCAGCCTTAAACTGTACAGTCATCAGCCATTTGTGATAACTTGATCAGAACTCTGCATTTTTGTGTACCATAGTAATAGCTAACAGTTATTACAACAAAAAGAAGGAACTTGCCCTAGACGTTTTGTGCGACACAATTGTTACATGCTAATGAACATATAATAGATATATTTGTATGGTTACAATTATTATTTTAGTAGAAATTATTTTTCTTAGGAGTACACAGGGGCCAAATCACAAAATTGTTTTAAGAATGTAACAATATAGAGCATCCATAATTTAATTGCCTTGAGAATGAGGAGGGTTTTATCTCTCTCCTATAACCTCCACTTTTTTGGAGATATTTTTGGAGATATCATTTTGACAATTAAAATATTCTGATGTAATCACTATGTTCTGTTTTATTTGATTTATCTAGGTGTTTAAATCAGTGCCCACCCACAGTACCAGAAGTATCTATCAATAATATCTCTCCTCCTTGCTTTCATACATAGGTGAATCTCTTCGTGTTGCTGTCTGTGGTGTGTATTCTGCTGAACCTGGCAGGCTTCATTCTGTGCTGTCAAGGAGCTCAGCTGGTGTCCAGCACCATCAACTGTCAGCTGGTGAGAGCTCGGCCCTTCTGATCTTTTCTGCAGGCCTTGTACACATGTCATAAAACTACCACAGCTCAGTGCTAATCAGGCGCAGAGCTGTAGGACAGATACTGTCATAGCATATGTTGAATTGGAACAGGCCTTATATTTGAGCTGATGAAATACCTCCGCAGTGGGATTCAAATGGAGTGGAGCAAGCTCCTCATTCCTGCATGATACTGTTACTGATTTCACAATCACAGAGAAAGATGTGTAACGTTGGGATTACTTGTTGCTTGTTAGTAAATTTAGCCTTGTAACAAAACAAAAGAAGCAAACTTCAGACACTAAGCATGTGCTGGAAGCAATACAAATTAAATAGTGCATAGTGATTGTAAAGTGTATCTTGCTCTTGGACACATCATCTTGTCCACAGATTTGGCAAGGCAACACGTTAGAGCAGGGGAGGGTCAGTGTTTAGCACAATTTGATGATTCTCCTACTCAAACACATTCACTAAAGCTGACAATTAACTGGCAAGGTGAACCAGGTGTTTCTGAGCAGGGAAATCACCAAAATGTGCTGGATTATGGACCTTCAGGACCAGAGTTCCACACCCCTGCATGAGAGGAACTAGAGAGAATTACAAAGTGGAAAGTGGTAGACTTTCCAATCTAGATGATTTGGAAAGAACAAGGCTGCACAATATACTGTCTGTTAATCATTATTGCAGTTTGGGTCTCTTCAACATTGTTATCTTCTTTTATCTCAGAGTGACCAATCACTGCTCTGTTTGAGTGTTACTATGTATTCTCGTGAATCAAGGTATTCATATGATCCAACAAAAGCACGTTATTTTTGGCCAGTATTTGACTATTAAAGATAGTCATTGGTCGAGATGTTTTGAAAGGACCCATATTCTACATTTTCCTTGTGTTAGATTTTTCCAGGACATTGGTGTGGGTTTGTACACCAAAATCGTGATTCATAATTACTGTAAAAGCTGCATGATCTAATTTTAGAAAGAAAATCTATTTTGTACTTGTACAGGCCGCACCGGATTTAAAGCTGCATGTATCTCTTGTTGTAATATGAGATCTGGCGGCAGGTCTGTTTACTGAGTACATTTTAGATTCTCTACCCGAACCCGAACCTGGCTCGAGCCTGACCCAGTCCGCGGGTCAGGTCGGGTTGAGCCGATATTTCCTGCCATTATCCTCGGGCCATGCCGGGCCGGGCCATGCATCAAGCATTAAAATGGCCCACATATGTAAAAAATGCTGGGTTTAAATCGGGCTTGGGACGAAAATGACAGTTAATGTGTCGGGCCGGGCTGTGCTCAGCAACAAGGTGCTTGGGCTCGGGTTGGGTTTCATTTTTTGGTCCCGATCTAAGCTCTGGTTACGAGGCAAAATGTTTTGGGCGACATGGAAAAAAGCATGCATTAGCCACACCGTATTATAAGCCGCACTGTTAAAAAAAAAATTATAGTCCCGAATTTACAGTATTTATAATCCAATCTTACATGACCACCTTCCAACCTCTGTTTATCCCTTAGAAGTAAACAGCCTGTTTTTATAATAATATTTAAAATAATTTTAATAAAACAGCTACATCAAATATAATTAGGCTGCTGATTCTCCTTGTTGCATTGTTACATGGTTACATTGCATATTGTCACATTTTAGCATTGCAATATTCAATGCATTGTTACATCATTAATAGTGCAGATGATCATACATGAACATAACATTCTTATATAAAATTGGACAGTTTTAGTTTTGTCATGATTAAAAAGCAGGCCAATATCCTCTCTATCTAATAAAATCAGAATGGGCACGGCTATCCGGGAATGGTTTCAGTAATAACCTGTCAGCAGGAAGAAACGTGTAGCTACGCCAGGTAGGATATAATAAATGAATCAGTGTTTTTAAATAGTATGGGTCAACAAAAGAATCTAATTTGTTGTGAAAAATTTGACCATTTGTACAAGTAAATACTTGGACCGTTCCTATAATTGGATCATGCCTACAAGTAGGGTTGCAACAATTAGAAATTCTGGTGGTATGATTATAGTCTGTGAAACAATCACTGTTTCACAATGATCTTGGTTATTTTAGGGTTTATTGATGCTTTTCAGAGATACTTCTTAAATAAAGTAATTAATAAAATAAAGGTAATTAATTGAGAAATACCTGATGACTTGAGCATAAACTGCAGGGTTTAGGTTAAAAATGCAATTAAAATTGCTGCTTCTATTTCAATGCTGCATAGTGGCGCTAGTGTTTTTTTGTCCATGCAGGTCACGGTTTTATATGATTTTGGTTTCAGTGGATTAGATTTTTGCGGTGTTGGGGAAGTGTTAATGGTGGATTACCTGCAATGTTTCACACTGCTGAACTGCTGAGTGATGAATAGTCAAATCGGTTAATCCATGCAACCCTACCTACAAGTAATAAAATTAATAGCTTTTTATCAATTCAGAGAAACGTGGAACTATAAGATATGAAATTTGCAGCTTTAATTATGTGAGAATACTGGACCTGAGCTGAGTGTATCAGAGTCAGGCACCCTGAAATAGAGCGTGAAGCCCTTTTTGCACCTCCCTTCAAACTGAGCTTTTTAGTTTTTAGTTTCAGACCACAGTGACCTGCTTCTCTCTCTCTCTCTCTCTCTCTCTCTCTCTCTCTCTCTCTCTCTGTCTTTCCCTTTCTTTCTCTCAAGAGAAAAACAGTGAGATAGAGAGACAAAGAGAAGAAGAGATAGAGAAAGGGAGAGACAGAAAGAGACCAATCTCTTTTTGTCTCTCTCACTCTTTGCCTTATTCTCTCTTGTTCTCTGTGTCTCGTACTCTCTTTTTCTCTCTCTCTCAAATGACCTTACCATCTGTTTCTGAATCAGGTGCTGCCTTCAATGGTGCAGCCTTTTCTGTCTGAAGGTCGGATCTTAACTGGGTTGCTCTGTCCGCATTTCTGTGACATTTGCTTGTCCTTTTAGAATTTTGGTACTGTACCTCAGGCAGTAATGAAGCTTTTTCATTGAGGTGATAAAAGGATTAAATGTGCCAAAAGTTCCCTCACAGAAAGATGAAATGGTTATGAATACACTACCTGAGAACTGAGACCTTATGTATAAAAACATGTATTTACATTTAAGAAGGCACATTGTGAACCCTCGTTCCAAATAACAAGATTGTAAAGAAAGTCTAAACTGGTCTTTTTCTCTGCATGCACCAACATCAAACCACCCTGAACCACTTTATTTACATATCAGAGACAGCATTATGCAGATTTCTTTAATTCAGTGGAAATCCCCTTAAATGTAAAATACTTATTCATTTATTCATTCATTCATTCATTCATTCATTCATTCATTTGATCTTTTCCCCCCTTATTATGTTCTGGTTACTAAACTGTATTCATGATAACTAATGTATGAACAGGACGGATTTAGGCGGGTGGCTTTAATATTGTGACTCCTCCTTACAAAGCAGTTCTGACCTGACAAGTCATATATTACACAAGACCTCTGAAGGTGTGCTGTGGTTTCTGGCACCAAGACATTAGCTGTAAATTGTTAGGTAGCGCCTCCATGGATTAGAGTTGCTTGTGTGGCACATCCCACAGATGCTCCATCTGATTGGAATCTGAGGAATTGCATTGTCCTGCTGAAAGAGGCCACCGCTGTTCGGGAATACCGCTGCTATGAAGGGGTTTACTGAGTCTGCAGCAATGCACACACCTGGCTGTTGTAAAAGAAATAATTAAGCAATGATTAATTAAAGCAGGTCACTTTCTTCCGTTGCCCCATGGTGTAGTATTGTTGCTCACATGCCTGTTCTAGGTGGACAGCATGTGTACTCTGAGCAGTTCTCAGCTACGCAGCCCCAGTGCACCAGTTGTCTGTCCTTGGGCCACCTTTGGTAGGAATTAACCACTTGTTACCAGGAACAAGCCCTGCCATTTTGGAGACTCTCGGACCCAGTCGTCTAGCCATCACTATTTATCCCTCAAGTCACTCAGATCCTTACATTTGTTCATGGTTCACCATCAAGAACTGACTGTTCACTTGCCGCCTAATATATCCCACCCCGTGACCGGTGCCACTGTAACATGTTATCACCTGTCAGTGATTTCAGTGTTATGGCTGATTTCCCATGCTTGTACACAGCCAATCACAGCTGTGGTACCATCTTTAAATATGCAGATGACAGCGGCATCATCTGCTGCATATCAGTCTGATTACAGAGCAGAGGTTAGGCCCTGATATCATGATGGCGATATAACATCCTGCTGCTCAACCTCAGCAAGACCAAGGAGCTCATCGTGGACTACAGGAGACTGCAGGGAGGAGCGCCTCCCCATACTTACAGAGGGAGAAAGAGTCAGTTTCAGATTCTTGGGGATCAACATCAGCAAGGATCAAAATAGGTCACACTTTGTAGGAGTGATCCCAAAGCAGCAGGACGGTGGCTCTCCTCCCTGTAGTGGCTAAGGAGGTTTTGCATACGTACTCCAGAATTCTCACCAACTTCTTCTGATGTAGAAAAACATTTGGTCTGTGGTCACATCGGTGCTACACAGCACCAGGACTGAACTGCCAGCTGTCTAGGACCTCTACAGATGGAGCTGTGGGAGGAAGAAACAGAAGATCCTCTGATCCAAGCCATCTCACCTGCAGGTTCTTCATGTTCCTGCCAAAGGGCTGGCAGTGCAGGATGATCCAGATCCCACCAGCCAGTTTATACCCACAAGCCGTCAGACTGCAGAACTGCTGAGTGATGAATACTGAACACATTACACACACACCCCTGAAAACGGGTTCCTTCTTCACTCACTGTAAAAGTACAGTCACTTTAAACCTTAATAGATTTTGAACCTTGGGCATGTCTTGAATGGTTAGCAATATTTGGGGAAATTATATAAATGCATTTTTTGGTTGAACATCACAAATTTGAAGGGGCTCTGAATCTAAGAGTTTCATTACTAGAAGCAGTGGTCCATGACAATAAATTTTAAACCTGAAATGTCGATATGAAATATATATATGTGTATACATGTATAGATTATGTATAGTGTATATGTTTTTTAAATGGAACCTATTAGCAGATGATAGTGTTTCATTGTGTGTGTGTTGCAGAGCGAGCATGGCGACATCTGTAACTGCTGTGCTGATACCCCCAGCACTCAGTGCCAGGAGGAGAAGCTGATAAAGATTTATGCAGGCCACTCGTGTGGGACGATGAGAGTGCTCCTCAAGGTTTGGGCTATATCGTTAGTAATGCTGCATTACCACTGTTCCTCATCAGGAACGGTACATTACTGGAAAATCCTCCATGGAAATGTTCCTGCCTGAATGTGGTTGTGTATCTGTGGGAATGGCTAAGATACACTGTGTGTAATCAGTTTGTTTGCATTTTTACTGAGTGTGTTCAATGTTGTATTTCTTGGTTCCAGAAAGTTCTGTTTGCACTGTGTACGCTGAACGCGCTGACCACAGCAGTGTGTCTGATCGCAGCTGCGCTGAGATACCTCCAGATTTTCTCCGCCAGACGGCCCTGCGCGGTAAGAATCCACAAAAATATTTGTGTATGGACACCTATTTTACCAGGCTAGGACTGCAATATTAATATGCACATTATTGTCTCTTTGAATGGGGTTTGAGAGACAATTCTGAGAGTCATGGATCTAATACAGTTAGATTTATAATGACAGACATACTTTCATCAGATGATTTCCAGTCCTATGTTAAAAGCACTCCATCATGCTGCTAAAATAGGCAAAAAGATGAATAAACATATAAAAATATATTTGCTTGTCATTTGTTTTTTTTCTGTGTGGAAGTTAATATATTTGTAAATGTGTTTTTGGTTGTTTTTGTTGTTTTATATGCTAAAGCTTTCATTGCCAATTCAGAGGGATGCTGCTTGATTATGATTCAGTTTCCCCACAGAAACAAAAGATGCTGAATTAGTCATTAACACATTAATTTAGTGTTTGTGATATTATATGACACCAATGTTTAAAACTGTCTTGTCCTTCTACAGAGGAATTTAAAGGCTGCGAGCAGCAGCAGATCCAAACAGCTTTTAAAATATTTTCAGTTGTGAAAGGGAAACACCAAAATAGCAGAGTCATGTCAAACACTGATTGCTGACAAGTAATGTAGATGTGAATTAGCAAGAAAATTGAGTTTTGTCTTTTTTTTTTACTACAGCTCCTTTAATTATGCTTATGCTTTCAAATGTGCTATATCGCAGTGCAATAAACAACACCATGTGTACGTTTGTTTAACAAGATTTGCCTTAAATTGGCAGGATAAATATACGCACATGTGTCATTTTTCTGGACACTGTCCATGGATTCATCCATGCTGAAATTTGTTCCTGGACGTTCCGTAACTCAGTCCCCATGGTAAACAGTTGAACTGCTGACAGCACTGTTCCTCTCTGGCAGGAGGAGCCGAGGAACGTTCCAGAAGAAGGAGAGGAGCTGCAGCGCACACCCGATCCTGAAGAGTTCATACCCCCCGCACCACCTCCCTCCTACTTCTCCACATTCTACTCCTACACCCCACGACTGGCTCGCAGGTAACACACACACACACACACACACACACACACACACACACAGTGTAGTTATCTTGCCTGGCTTTAACCTCACTTGCATTCCAGTAGATTTTAATATGTCAAATTATTGTAAGTTACATTCAGTTGTGTTCTGTTGTTTTGTATTCATTTGAAAAAAACAGAACATTAGGATTGGTGTGCACCGATTTGAGAATAGTGGGCCAATTCTGATATCCAGTCTTTTTTCATTTCATTGACATATATAAACTGTTAAACCTATGGAGGTATTTCAATAAGCAGGATTTCTCCATTTAGCCAGATAAGTCAGATAAGCCTGACAGCCCAAAGTCAAAAACTCAGACATTCCCACTGGACAGTCCTCAACTTTGGACTTACTTTATCTGGCTTTCAAAGCTCTCCTTTGACACACACTCACTTCTTCTGCTGGCCAGCAAAATGTTTTCATTCCAAAAGAGATTTGTAATAAAGTTGTTCCTCCTTGGGAAGGAGATTTTCACTTATGGCTAGAAAGTATAACAACTAACATTTTCCCCTATTATTGACACTAATAAAATTCAGATATTTTACTTCAGTAGCCCCAATTCTCAGACATTCACAGGATACAATAACTGTGTCGACAAATATAGGTTTCAAATTGGGGTGTCACACTGGTAGTCATGATGACCATGAAAAATCAATATCATATACTACACATAATCCAGCACTGATAAGTGCGTGGTTAACACATCAACGTGGTAGGTGTTGGTATTGCTCCATAACGTTGGTTGCTACCCCACATAAAACTTAATAAAGAAAGAATGAAGCAGTAACAGGCAATTACCATTACAGTGTTTTCTGTTCGGCCAGTACTGCTATGCAAAATCATGTGATTTAAGAAGTAAGACGCTCTACCCTGATCTAAACAGAGCTCACCAGTGAGGGAGATTTTTGGATGTCAGGAGGTGGATTGCAGGAAGTACCGATTAACAGTAAGAACAAATTGGACAATATAGCCAACTGGTCCACCCACCCTCACCTCAGTCAAATGGCATGTTTTGCCAGGGTAAAGAGAATGAACTGTAGTTTGTATTCCAATTATTTCTTAAAAAGCAATGTGTGCCCAAACTTTGAAACACCGATATGTTACACAAGTGTTTGATAAAGAACACACTGCTTTAGTCTGCAAACCCTATACCTGCTGTTAGCTGCCTCATCTCCTGTCAGCTCTACCCCCTTATTCTTCACTCAGGTCAGGATTAACACCCCCACTCATGCAACAAGCGCACGCACACATGCGCACACACACTAACACCCGGGCTGCATAACAGATGCAGCTGGATTTAGCAGCTGTGTGGGAGGTTTGGCTCTTTGGCAGAACAACCAAGAAAAACCCATCGGGTGCGTTCCATACTGTGGACCGCGATGAAAGAGCTTAGTGAATCATTACATTGTGATACAGACCAGTTTCATGAAGCATTGGAGAAAGCAGGCTATAAACCTGAGAAGAGTGGCCTGCAGTAGAGTCTGCAAAAAATGTTGAATTTGGGTGCATACCAATTTATTAATATAGGTACTCAGTCCTATAGCAAAAAAAATGTCAACACTTTTATGTGTGTTTGTGTGTGTGTGTGTATATATATATATAAATATATAAATATATGTATGTAAATATGTATGTATATATGTGCACACATGGCACAGCTGTAGTAAATGTGTCTCTTTGCTTTGACAGGATGTTTGGTGACAGTGTGATCCCGCTGCCTCATATATACGGGGCGAGGATCAAAGGAGTAGAAGTTTTCTGTCCCCTCGACCCTCCACCCCCCTATGAAGCTGTAGCAGCAGGGGACAGCCAGCCCCCACTGGTAAGCATGACACTCTGGGACCCTTCATTGAGATGAAGATATTACTATATTACTGTGACTAGTGATTGTATTCCATTTAAAAAGTATACAATCTGTTTGCAAATAAATCTATACAACTATGCTAATACAAATCAAATTTTCATGAACAAGTAAACTGAAAAAACAATTAGTGCCTAGTCCATATTGTACAAGATATTGTGTAGAAATAAACGCAAAAAATCTATCAGCAACGTGTTTCTCTCTGGGCCAGCTAACAAGCAGAAGGGTCTGTAGCTTGTGTTGGCAGGAGCTCTGGCGTTTCATGCAACTGCCTGCTAACCGACCTCGTGTGTTTAAATCAGGTGCAAGACTCTGAGCTTCAAGTGACAGAGCTGACCGAGAGGCCATCCTACTGCTCCGAGACAGACACGGCCACTGATGGTAAATAAGACCAATTTCCCCTGCCAGAGTCCTTATTACTAATAAGCACAACTATTCATAAATAAACACACAGCATTGACAGGTTGTCCTTGTCAGTAACCTCCATTGACTGTCATTTAAAAATTCTGACACTGAAGAGAAAAACTTGATTTGAAAATTGGGCTCCATATTCATTTCTGTTCCTAGTTTCCTTGGGCAGAGATGGCTTATTATTACAGTGCTGTCTCTATATTTACTCCGAATAAGCTCGGCTATAACTAAACAGTCACGTCAGATTGTCCATCCACAATTATGTCACCCATGTATTAAAAGAAATGTATTTTAGTGTCCCCATATCTCATTTCCATCTCCATGGTCTCTTTTTGTATGTATAGTACTGCAGGCCAGTAATTGAATGTCCCAGGTGACATCCAGTGAAATTAAAATCCAACTTCATTTTTGTGTTGTGGTAACTTAGTTCACTGCCACCATAACCGACCCTCTTTTTTTTTTTTACTCGTTTCCTCTTTTCTGTACTTCAGTCTTTCTTTTATATATGAACTGCTTTATGCTGAATAGGACTGTTCAGCTGTCCTAAGCACCTAAGCAAGTTGTTTAAAATAGCTTATTGGGCCATTCATGTTCATGTGTGGGCCACAAACAAGCATGAATGCTGTAATATGTCACAAGTCACAAATGTCAGTGGTATTATTCAATTCCACCAGCACGCTCCATTTGACATAGATAGCACTTATTGGATGGTAACTACAGGTAATCATGTGCTGCTACAATGAGAGAATGCAAATGGCTTAAATGAACACATTGGGAGACATAAAATCACATCATTTTATTTGTATTTATTATATATAATATATGTAATAGTTTGGTCTTTGTGAAAAACCAACAGGCTGTTTTTACAATGTAGTTTTTATTTACCAACTGTATAGACTGGGGAGGGAACAGTACCTTTTAAGTTAAAGATGTTAATGCTTAAAATTGAACACTGTATTAAAAAAAACAAGAAAAATGATAAAAGTTGATTTCACCAAGTAGAGATAAACCCAGTCTTTCAAGGCCAATCAGTGAATGTTTGCTGCAGAATGCCAGCCGGGATTCCTCATTTGTCCATGAATGTGACTACTGCAGTTTACATAAGGTACACATATAAACATGCCTTATCACTGGATATGTGACGACTAATAACAGATAACGGACAGAACCGACAGTGGCAGAGATGACAAATTTTCATTGACTTTACCTCAATAGGAAGTAATTGCCTGATCACATTAGTTTAGCTCTCTGTACCTGCAAATCTGTTCAGTTAACATCACAAGGCTAGCGTCCAAATCCTGAATGTAACAGCTGTTTAAGTTTGGCTGCTCATTATAGCAGTGAAAAGGTTTATGAAAAACAGCTTTTGCAAAATTACATGACGTGATAGTGTGCTGTGAACTACAGTCCTGCTCTTGAATGAAATTTGACATATAAATGTGAGGTACTTGTTTTGTATCAATCAGACAGGTGTCTGCAGACATCAGCGCGGAGTCCTACTCCCACATTACAGACCCGTCATGCTCCCACTGTAGCCTCGTCCAGCTGGAGGCCACACAGGCTGCGCATCTACAGGTCCAACAGCGACCCGGTTCTACTGGACCTTGCTGCCAAAGGTATTGACACCAATTCATTGCTTAGTTCTCTCTTGTTGTGTTTCTTGTTTGTCTGCTGTTAAGGTTCATAAAGACAACTCTTGTTTAAAATAATCACCCTGTTAATGTGGCTGTGTTCAATCATCCTTAACCATGAATGGTTTTGTAAGAGACCCCCCCACCCCCGAGTTGATGCCCATAGCAGTAAAATGCTGGGGATTGAGGGAAGAGAATCAGAAGGTCCTTGCTTCAAAGCTGCAGAGTGAATAGATTTTTTTTCTGCCCATAAAAACCAATTCAAAGTAGTCAGTTGTCAGCAGACCGTGGAACAAATAAAAGAACACAGGTAACGGTGTCTGCACACACACTGTTATAATTTAGCCTAAATGCACAACTGTAATTGTACATTATAAATGTGTTAAAGCAGTGGTCCCCAACCTTTTTATCGCCGCGGACTGGTCAACGCTTGACAATTTTCCCGCGGGCCCGGGGTGGAGGGGTGGGTGTTTGTTGATACATAGATCGGTGGTACCCAAACCTTAAATTGTCACGAATCAGTTTAATATCAGGAATCCAGTCATTTTTCAAAATAAAACCTCGTTTAGACTCTGATAATAAATTAAACGGAAATACTGTAATTTTCTTTTTTTCTGTGCAGCCTGCCACATGACCCACTGCCCGGGTACCACTGTGTTAAAGTGTGTGAAGACACTATTTTCAGTATACTTTCATATGTTCCACAGTCTGGACCCAGTTTTACACTTGTAAATGCACAATGGTAATTGTGCAATAAAAGGTTTCACTGTGTCCTTCAATAAGAACATGGGCTTCTTCCGTTCAAAATTAGCAAAATATGAAGAATTTGTACTGAAGTTAGAGCTGGACGATATGGCAAAAGTGTAATCTCGATAATTTTCCCACCTTATTGAATGAGAACAATATGTATTTCGATATAAGCTGTTAATGCTGCGAGCTTTAAAAGAGGATCCCAACAATGACTGAAGCCACAAAAATTAAAGGGTTCATTAAATTATAGGAGTGGTACGAGATCTCGCGAGATCAGATTTGTCTCACGAGATGCGTCTGGTCTCGCGAGACCCAAATTACGTC
>JBBMFX010000037.1:6549147-6562034 GCA_037832545.1 Rhabdalestes septentrionalis | reverse complement strand
ATTTGGAGTAAGATCACACCCACTACAGAAATGGCAATGCATGCCATTGACATGATAGACCATGCTTAATAAAACAAAACAATGCAATAAAACCCTGTCACGCCATCTTCATTATTCCTATACTGAAACTGTCCCACACGCTACAAAACACAGCAAAAGTAAGGCTAGATCGTTTAAAGATGGGACACACTTGAGCCACTGCGGGATCCAACACACTGCAGTACTTTTATGGCCCGTTCTGAGGCGTCATGTATAATCAATTAACATTGCAATATAGTGTGTAGTAGTCATCTAGCGAAGACCACCCAGAAGACTGAAAGGTACCTTCTCATGGAAAAAAGTGTGTGTGTGTGTGTTTGTGTGAGTGTATGTGTGCTCAACAGGAAATAGAAAGGTACCGTGAGACACGATGTGAGAAGCTTGTGCAAGACATAAAAAAATGACATAAGAAAAACAAACAAAGAAAACAGTTGCTCTTAAGGTAAAGTCAAGTTAGTTACTTCAGATGTATGTGTGAGTATATGTGTGTGTGTGTGTGTGTGTGTGTGTGAGTGAGAGAGAGAGAAAACATTTCAATTTTCAACACTTAGTTATGTGTAAATTCACCCTGATGTGCTGGTGACAGCACCTTAAAACAAAAGTACAACTAAAAGACAAGAATGGCACCTAACAAACTTCAGTTTCTATCCTGATAGGCCCTGCTGTTCGTCAGTATTTAAGTAGTTTTCCAAAATTGTAGTTTTGTATTTCTGCTCATATTTGTTTTTGGAAACGGATCAAATCTGAGTGCGTATAAACTACAGTACCTTTCTGCTTGATATAAGTACTGATGAGGACAGCATGCAGAAGCCCAAATATAGGCCATGCCATGTACACAAATGGCTCAAAATCTGTGAACCTCATCTGCTTAACATTTCAAATGAGTGGCGATAATAGATTTCAGAGAGTTCTTTGTAATGCAGACTCATTCGTCTGAATCCACACGATGCTTTTCCCTTTAAACGAGTGTCCTGAAAGAGCTCGGAGGATTATCCCACAGACACAGATTAAAATCAGGCAAATTACTGAGGAAAGTCACTTCAAGAGTTCTGCAGTAATGATTCCAGCCATCCAAAAATGGCAGGGTCATATATTCTATGGGAAAGTAAGTATATAAATAGATTAGCAATGTGTGAAATGCTAAATTCTTCAAGTCAAATGTGGTTACAACTGTACTACATTACATTTACATAAAAAAATTGTTGGTCTCAAACTGAGGAAACAAAATGTATTTAAGAAAATATCACAGAAAGGTCAGTACGCAGTTTATACCTTTAAGAATGGAGGTTTCTTCAAATAAGCTTTTTATCAAGTACAAACTTTTGAAACTAAATAAAAATAAAACATTTGTGAACAAACGATAATAGCAGTGCCATTCTTAAATAAGAAAGGATTCATAAGAAAAAATAGACAATAAAGTAATAATTCTGAATTCAGTAATTCACCACAAAATAAAATAAAATTGCACATCAGTCAAAACAAGTAGCTACTTTTGGAAAACTTAATCAAAATCCAGTTTCCACAAGTGGATCCTATGCAGCATGTCAAACAAACAAACAAAAAAAACGTGCTAACCATAATTCTACACTTTAGGAATCGTTTTTGCCAAAAACAGACTAGTTTCCAACAATTTGGGCAGTCTACCAAAAAACCCAAAATAGTCCTTCCTTTATATCAAATCAAGAGGTCAAAGCTTCACCCAGCTCATGTACCTCTGAAATCCTCAAGGCTCTGAAACACCTCTGTTGATTTCCCTCTTTTAAGGATTGGCATTGTGATTTTGTTAAGGCATTCACAGTCCGCATTGTTTTATATACTAAATGGAATTCAACATTTTTTCCAGAACCATCCTGTTTACTCTAATGAACCATTATTCTAAGGAATGAACACCTGGAGAACATAGTTTCCACATTTTTTTGGTCCACTTCTCTGCATTCTTCCTCTTACAGCTGCTCTTTTAAAACTGCAGTGGAACAGGATGGAGTTGGAATGTTTGATGGTTGCCATGTTCAAATAAATAACAGGGCAAAGAAGGAGTGAAAAGGCAAGATTCGTCAGCATTTTTCCACAGAGAACATTAACGACTGTGCTGCCTGAACACATCGCATGACCGACTACACACTCGGAGAACTCTCAAATAATTAATAAACAGGGTTTTTAGGGGCATTGGGCATTTTATGTCCTGAAAGTGAACTCCTTCGTCCTGTCTCTTTCTCTCTATCCCCATCACTTTTTTCCACCTGGATGGTCCAGACGAGCAGAAACAGATGTTCAACACACTGAAGCAAACACAGTCACGCTGGGGGAAGGTGAGAGGGAAGGAGGAAGGCGGTGAGGAGAAAGGAAAGGTTTATGGAAAATATTGGTCATGGTTGGTAAAGCTCGGTTCAGTTTTTTCAGTCACAAGTCCAGAGAGGTTTAAAGAAGGGTAAGGGTTTAAATGAGGTGAGGAGAGATAAGGAAGCTGAGGGTCGCATTGTGGCTTCAAATGTAAACTGGTTGCTCCTGGGCTGTCAACAAGCGGTACATGGCAGCAGGCATAGTCTTCATGTGAATCTGTTTGAAAGACAGGGATAACAATATGTACCACAGTGATATAGGTAGCAGCAAAAGTCAGCTATTTATAGAACCCTTTCATGTGACCTCAAAAGTCAGCTGAGTGAACTACACTGCATGGACAAATGTATTGGGACATTGTTTTTCAGGGTTTGGGCTGGGCCCTTACTTCCAGTAAAGGACAATCTAAATGCTTCAGCAGACCAAGACATTTTTACAAACCCAATTTTTCCAGCTTTGTGGACATATTTTGGGGAAGAACCTTTTCTATTCCAGCACGACTGTGCACCAGTGCTATTAAGACGTGACTGGATGAGTTTGGTGTGGGGTTGAGTTCAGAATTCAGAATTCTTGACTGGCCCACACAGAGCCCTGATCGCAACCCCATCCAACACGTTTGGGAAGTGGCCTTCTCGTCCAAGATTACTTCCTGACTACATAAACACTCTACAGAACGAATGGCCACAAACTCTCTCAGAAACACTCCAAAGTTCATATTAAAGTCTATATATCTGTATGCAAGTCCCTGTTGGTGCAATGGTCAGCCATCCCGACACTTTTGTCCATATAGTGCAATCTGAGATATAAAAACGGCGAAGACAAGGCATTCATTGTAGTCATTGTAGAATAATGTCAATACTGAAAAGTTAACCCGATTGTGACTAGACATTTTGTCGACAATGCTGTAAGAGGTCTGTAGGAATTCAGATGGGGGCACACACTTCCATGGCTTTAATATCGGGTCTTATCAGCAACATAGTAAAACATATTCAATTATTTTACCTCGCCAACTGCATTTGACAGGATGTGTACAATCTTCTCATGAGGAGTGGCCACAACGCTCTGGCCATTGATCTCAATGATGCGGTGACCAACACGGACCCCACCTCGCTCAGCTATCCCCCCTCTCATAAGGCTGCAAATCTATTGGACAGACAGGAAGACATAAAAGAATATAACATGTTTAATGAAGTGCCCTTACTAAAGGTTACCAAAAAATTTTAACTTTTCAAATATTACATTCTGCAGATACCCAC
This sequence comes from Rhabdalestes septentrionalis, assembly GCA_037832545.1. Classification (NCBI taxonomy): domain Eukaryota; kingdom Metazoa; phylum Chordata; class Actinopteri; order Characiformes; family Alestidae; genus Rhabdalestes; species Rhabdalestes septentrionalis. The sequence continues at coordinate 6,558,402 of JBBMFX010000037.1, read as the reverse complement.
AATGCCATTTTGAACACTGAAGCCCAGCTGGTATCTTAGGTCTGGTCTTCTGATTAGGACGGTGGTGACTGGTGGGCATCTGACAATGTTCAGTTTGATTCTGGACTGGTTCTTCAGTCCCTAGATAGAAAATCCATTGAAAAGAGCTGAGGTCATTATTTTATGTCATGTCTCCATTCTGTAACTACACAATGACTGAGAGCCATTAGCAGAACAATGATCCCTCTCAAGCTACAAAGAGTAACAGGAAAATGAAAATCACAGGAAAACATAAAACAAACCAGTATTCTGACCAAAATGAACCTAGACTTATTTCAGAATTCAAATAACATCTACAACACAGGTTAAATCATCATTTAGAACATGTTTCTTTGATGAACTGCAAAACTTTGTACCTTAATGATGCTCTGACAGGTGGATAGAGGAAGTCCAACAAGGCTGGTGCCATTGATAGACATGATCTGGTCTCCGATATTGAGTCTTCCTGATTTTTCCGCAGGTCCAGCATGCATCATGTTAGCGATAATTACTGTGGGTAGGATAGAGCCCCAACCAGACTCTACAATCACCACACCTAAGATCTCTCCCTTCTGCTTCTCTATGTAAACCTATGTAACTCACACACAAAAACGAATTTTCAGTCATCAATACGGATACTTAAAGAGGTAAACAATGTCTGGCGCCATTAGTATAGCCCAATACTGCCAGCTATTGATGATGGTTTTCTGCCCTTTATAGAAAAGGCATTGTTCACTCACATCTTTGCAGTTCTCAGACTTAGAGAAGTGTATGAGGTCATCGTTGTACATGTCCTGTGTGTTGAGTAGGTCACTGTACTCCTTCTGGCTTAGGTCTTCGGGGTTAATGCCGTTGGCACGCAAGAATTCTTGGTATGCCACGCTGAAAGCTTGACCAATGGACTGTGCTATCAGCTGGGCCTGAGGAAACAAGAGGGGAGAAAAAGAAAATAAGGAAAACAAACGTAAACAAACACCTAGCAAAGTGCGTCTAAATAGCACAAGTTGTTGGCCAGTACATACAATACTATTAATGGTGTTTAACAAAGCATTTATTGTGCAACCCATTAAAACCCAATCTAAAAGAACTGTATGTATGTATTAGGGGTGTGCAGAGCGGCCGCTATTTGTATCTGTATTTGTTAAAAGGGAATTTTTTTTGTGCTTGTATTTGTATTCGGGTAAAATTCATAATGCAGCGCGCAAACAACGACAGAATCTCCTCCTGAACTTGAGCGTGTGATTGGGGGCGGGGAGACGGAATATCTAAAAGTGAAAGTGATCAATCGGTCACACGTGAACACACTACTGCACACAGTGTGAACAGCATGAAATTCCTCCTCTGCAATTAAAACCATTTACGTCCCAAATACAAATATTTTTTTAAGTATTTGTCAGAATATGGTATTCGTAAAAAAACACGTTATCTGTGCCAATCCGAATACCGTATTTGTATTTGTCTCCACACCTAGTATGAATGTACACAGTTGTAAGTATGTAAAAATACTATATTTATCACTATTACAAGTTAAATATGCTACTCAGTTGACAAAGATAAGCCTGACTAATGGACAGACTCTATAATCTTTTGAATTCTCTGGAGTGCATCAGAATAAAGATCGGGCCTTAATGACTTACAGCCAAAGGTTATTAGAAGTCACTGCGACTGTTAATAGTACATTATTTTCCTATATTTTTTCATGTTTAATCTGAATGTATTTTACCAGTAAATACACTGTTCAATGACATTCATTTAAAATTCATGTTAATTATGCGTGTTTTCAAGGTTTTATGGGGTAAAAGCTATTAACAGGAAGCATCAATGTGTTCCTACATAATTAAACTTGAAACCTCCAAAACTCTTTGTGGTGATTTTATATATTAGTCACTGATTATTCCTACACCACACCGTCCTACTGTTCACATTTGTAGAAATGCCAACATCCCCTGACAACTGTCCTTTGGGAGGCACTGGAAAAGGTCATGCTGACAGTTCATTAAAAATTTGACTCACATCTTCAGATTCAAACACGTGACAGATCATCTTGTACTGGCGCTTCTCGTCCTGGGCCGGGTCAGATGCCTCCATGTTCTCCTGAGAGTCGGACCGAGGCATTCTCCTCCTAGCCATCAGTACCACAATGTTTCCAATGTCAGCAATGTAGGAGATGGTCCTCAGAGGGTGGTCCATCATGGTCTCCTACCACGCAAAAGAACAGGGGAGATGGTAGTGTAGAGTCAGTGAGACAAATGAAAATGAACAATATTACCTGTCACACCAAACAAGTTCTTCCATATGAAACTATTCATTTTCACTGGTTTCAAACTGCATTTTGGACCATTAAGCTCCTCCCTAAAACCTGTCTCAGTTAAATTTTTCTCTTGCTTACTAGGTCTTGATTTTTCAATGGACTTATTTTCTTAGTTATTATGATGTCATGAAGGGCTACCAAACTGTTTGTCATTGTTCCTGCAACAATGGCAATAAAGAATATTCTAATATTCTAGTACTATTCAAAACATTCATCAAGAGCTGAATATTAATGAATATAACAACATTATACTGACATGGATAAATAATACCATAGCATAGGCTAATTAATTTTTCGACTGTTCTCTAAAACATCAAAATCCTGAACATTTTGTCTGATTCTCTTGAAACCTGACATGGTAATATTAGCTCATTTGGAGGTAGCAATTTGGTGCAAATGTATTAATAGTTGGTGCCGTCATTTTTCTCTGCATCCTGGCATCTAAATTTTGCAAGTGGATTATTTACGATAGAGCTTTAAACAGGCATTTGACAAGTTTAGCTCTGGCAAGCTGCCACATGGGCTCCAGGTGGTAAAACATGCCAGCTATTGGCTTCCAGGTTGTGCTACAGCACAGCATTTTCCTTTTGGACTTTAGCTCCTGAAACTTGCAACCAAAAGCCAGTTTTTGCATGCAACAAACCAAACTTATATTTTATGCAAAACCTGTTCTATTTTCAACCATTTCTGATTTTGAGGTCAACATATTTATGAGCCTGCATATTAATAATCATCAAAATGCACCTGCATTTCTGAACATTATGTCTACTACATGCAGCTAAACCCTTCTGGCTGAAAGTATTTGAGCTACTAAAGCTTGTAAAAGTTTTGTCCAGTTGGAAATTGGAAGGCTATTGTATTCTCTGATTTAGAGACAGGACATTAATATAATGCCAATGAATGAAGGGCAATTAACACTGCTTCACACCAATGACAACTGCTGATTATGTTGATTAAAATAGCTGAACAGTTAGAATTGTGATTGCTCTGCAGAACAATGTGAGGCAGTTCGCAGAATGGATCTAATTTCTCATCAGGTGGTGCTATTCATAATACAAAAAACAAAACAAACAAACAAAAAACACACATATATAAGCTTGTTGTGATGTGTTGGAAAATGCCTAAAAATGCCCCCAAACATGCTCCTAAAACACTTTAATTTCACTTTAAGCCTTGAAGAACAATTTACACTGCAGTGTAACTTCCTAGAATGTAAATATCAAAGTTAACCCTGAATAGACTATTGTAATAGTTTTCTCTGGTATGTGCTGTGTTTGTATTTGGTATAATCAGGGTAACTAGTGTAACTACATCGATAAATGTATTTAATTTTCTGTAATAAAAATACAGGGCTTTCAGGAGAACAAAACAAAAAACACCCGAGAAGCCCTTTGGGGGAAATTCTGGACTGCAGCTGCGTCTAAGGCAGCAGCCAATCAGCAGCAAGGAGAAATAAATAGCGTTCTCGGGTTGGCTACTTTCAAATCTCCTGCCTCTGAGTACAGAGGCAGGACCCAAGATGCGCATTCTTAGTCTTTCTCTTCAAAGGACCAAAACATTTATAGTTACTTTTATACTGAAATGTAGCTGAAATTAGGTTAATATTTATATTCGAAAATATCTGCAGTTTCCGCATTAGTGTGGGGTTTTAGCGTACAATAAATAGTCCAGTTCTCAGATAAATCTGCGCTGGACTGAAAAGACTGCTGATCCGCGTTAAAGTGGGGGGTTTTCTGTATATATTCATTTATTATTCAGTTTCTTATAAGACAACACTCATTCATTATCTGTGTCATTTTATAAAACGTCACTTTTTGGCTATGTGTTGGAATAGGAATAGCAATGAAGACATTATACCTGCGAGTCTGCATTCAGCACTTTGATTCTCTGGGTGGAAATGAAAAGATCCACCTCAGTCATGGGCTGAGCTTCACCTTCAGGGGCCTGCTGACACAGAGAGAAGAGCACCGGTCATCAGTCACTCCCTCGGCAAAGATCCACACAGTTCAGTTTTATACTAGCTTTCAGAGAGAGAGAGAGAGAGAGAGAGAGAGAAACATGTAGAGAGAACAGGAGGTTAATGAGGCCCAGAGGTGCAGCGAAGGAGGAGTGCAAGTTCATTTTATAAAGAGGGACCTTAACCAGCTTTGAAAAGAATATGATTTCTTTCCAGGTCTGGGCTCATTCATATCAAACAGGCTGTAAAGACAAATCTCCTTCATGGGAAAAACTGACAGACTGAACATTCGTTCTACAGCCATCTTGCAAGACAAGCAGGCTTGGGTTAGTGTGGCGGTTAGTTTCTCAAAGGGGTTTTAATGGGTTTGTGTGAGAGAGACAGCAGAAATGAAAGGTTTGACAGATCCATACACTGCTGAACAAGAAAATGGCCAAAAGTGCACTGCATAACAAAAGCTAGAGTGCCAGAAACACTCCTTTAAAAACACTCACAAACACAGCACATCAGCTCCGAAAGAAAAGAGATTGTAAAGAAAGGAATGCTGTAGAAACCTGTAATTTTCTGCATCCAGCAAGAACGGCTTATCCGTAACTTCACAGGGCTCTAACTCTCTCCTTTGGTGTAAAGACAGCGTTAATGTCTGATATGAAATGGAACGAATGGTAAACAAGCTTCACAGACAAACATCTGACAGGTTTACGGCTTGTTGCTGGATTCAGAAAAATTGCAAACAAGAGACAGGCGGGAGCTAACAATACAGAAGTGTCCATACCAGGCAAAAAGAAAAGAGAAGGAGGAAAAGAGATATTTTTAAAAAAGCAAAACACCAAATCAATGAGGATTTACTGCACCTTCTTCCTGTTTTTGGCTAATTTCTGGGCCGTCTGCTTAGCATGGAACAAACAGAGACAGGAATATGGTTAGAGCGAGGCAGAGGCCGGGCGACACATGTTGCACTGCTGACTGAGTGTGATTGAGCGGAGGCTGCATCTGGCCTTCGTCAGTCACATACAGACAAACTACAAACACGCCTGTGATGGCAGTAGCACTTGATGTACTTCAATCAAAGAGGCACTATTGTGTCTCTGCAACAGAATGAATAATTTACTTGAAATTACAGTTGACTTAGGTAACCTAAATAGCTTTAATTCCAAGGTTTGGCCTGAAATATCCCCCATACTTTTGCTCTTTGTTGACTGGCGAGGGGATAATTAGTGCCTCTTTTTCCCCACCAGAGGGCCTACTTGCCCTTTTCTGAAACATTCAGTTGGCGTTACATTACAGAACATCCTTTCAGATAAAACAGTGGCTGCAAAAGGAGCAGAGGAACTCCACTGCAAATTAGATCAAGAGCTAGTTTGTACTTGCCAGCGACATAAAAATAGATCAAACTGAGCATCAAAGTGAGATTTGCGTCACGGCAGCTGCCCTGTCAGTGTCTGTACTCAGGAATCTCTCCATCCATATGCGTTCGCTTAGATGTCTCAGAATCCTTTTTGTAATATGGCATCAGACTGAATGTCACTCCTTATGAATAATTAATTGGTGAATGTCTGTTAACAGACTGGAGCTATTTTTTGATCTGGAAGCACATATGCACCAAAGCTTTCTAAATCCTAAGATACTCAATGTTGTCTCATTATTAAAACAAAAACATGACTTTCAGAATTGATGAACAGTGGTACAATAACAGCAAAATGTGATGCTTTAGAGAGGCGTAGGATGAAACTGCTCACCCCACTTATAATTAGAATGCGCCCATGTCAGCTTGGTGGAGAAAGAGGTCAGAATCACATTGTGCATGACGAAACAAGGTTCATCAGTTGGCCTCTGGGTGGGGCCTGAGTTTGCGAGGATGCATTTGAAATAACTGTTTGTTATTCACCACCACCTACTACTACAGCAGTTAAAACACCACCAAGGATCAGCTCTATTAGCCTGGTGCATTTTATAGTTAGGATTATACTAGGTTGAAATTGCATATTTTGATAGTCAAGCTCAAAGTAAGGTTGTTTAAGTTTCATTAAGTGAATACAAACAACATAAACACAAAAAGTGTGAATTTTCCTGGCAGTCAGTACAATATTCCTTTAGTCTGTGTTTTTTTATTTTTCTATTATTATTCAAAAGCCTCTACTGTTATACTGAAAACCGGCAGCAGCCCCTGACCAGGGATTTATTTGTTTTAACGCTGTCCAGTTTTCACCCTGCCTGCAAGAACAGCAATTTCAGATGCTGGGATCAGTTCACCTGGCAGCAGTTCACAGCTGAGCAGGTTTCATCTCTCAGTCGCACTAGAAGATCAAATTCAACTTTAAGCAGAGATGCTCTGATGGTGCCGACATGTGCTGAAGAAGAAACACGGAATGGTGGTGCTGGGCTTGCTGCATTTTTTAAGGTGGAGATAAAAAATGCTGAGTCATGAGGCTGACTGGAGAGAATGGCTGCCTTATGCCGCAGGAGGATGAAACGGGGGTGAGGTGGCAAACGTCTGCAGTCCTTTGATATCGAAGCAGTAAGTGGAAATTCATCACCACTCTGCAGAGCTGTGCTATGCTTACCGCTTAAAAAACACCTTCTTTGAGTAAGAGTAATTAGAGTAGAAAATAACCACTTTCGACTCCTGTAAAACAAAACCTCTGCCTCTAAATACCCAGCAAGACATGTTTCAAAGTGCCTGCTACATCCCGATATACATTTATGATGAAACATATTTATTCCGAGGGAAGGAATCCTCTACTGCCTCCCTTTTTGTCCTAAAACTGTCATTCTGGGTTTCTGGTAGCATGTCTGCTTATCCTGACCACTGTTGTGGTGTTTTGCAAAGACAGGACCAGAAAAAAAGCTGAAGTTCACTCAAGTTCAGACCCTCAGGAGAGATTGCACACAAAGATGCAAAACACAGAGCCACAGCCGACTCACCTTGATGCGGCTGACAGCCTCCTGGGCCTGCATCATGCGCACATTCTTGGAAGGGGTCTTGTCTGAGAGCAGCTGTGTTGAACCCAGGTAGTTTGCGGCAAAGATGATGCCATCAATGAGGTCCTCTGGGTCACAAGGGCCTGGAACTGAAAGTTACGATACGAAGGTTTCAAAAAGTGACCATCAAATAGAGAAAAGGGGCAGAGAAGATCCACACTCTTCACAAAATGCAATACTTCAACAAACAGAAAACATTTAACAAGAAAAATAATAAGAAGGACTTTGCTTAAAGAGCACTTTCCATATAGGAATACTTGCATGACAGCTGCACTGAAGTGGCTAAAGAACAGACACTCAAAACTCACCTTCCACATATGTTGGGAATGAGGCAAGGCTCCTCCTCGACTGCGATTTTAATAATAACAAACAAGGAAAAAAAATGTCATGTGACAAATAAAGGTAGATTGAATTAGACATAGAAGAATATATATATTTGTTGACACCACTTCAAAAGTGATACAAATATATGCATTTGTCTGTCTTATGTGACATGGCTGTATGACTTGTATGTTCTCTTTGTGACCAAGTGTGAGCTCAAGAACTAATTACATTGAATTTTCCTATGTAAACTAACAGACATGGCAATAATTACATGGCATTAGCTGAAGTGGCCTGTAATATTACTGACATTTACTGTGGTAAAGCCATCAAAACCTAATTTATCATTAGTATTGATATAACGATTCTAAACTTGATGTAAAAGATAAATGAAGAAACCACAATTCTTTAAAATGATAACAGCTAAACTTTAAGGGCAACAGAGGGCATCATTAGGGTAGCAGCACATTATTGAAACTTGGGAAATGTTAAAAAGCCAACTTTCCAGACGCATCTCATTTATAAATCATGAGTACGGCTTGGCTCACGATCTGAGAGAGGCTGGTGCTGAATGGAACTGATAATGGAGGGAAAACGGTCAGTGCAGTGCATACGGATGGATTTTCAATTGTGTAATTGGGCAAAAGTTTTTTTTTCCAAGCTCTATTTTGATACAACAATCATGACTCAGAAACGAAGAACCGAAAGTTCTGAAACGGGAGACAAACGCAATACCCCTGATCAAGCAACTGCCAAACTACTACAAAAAAGACAACCTATCAGCAAAATATGTTTGAAAATAAACTGACAAATTCCAGACTATTGATGAATTAGGTAAAATACTTTGCACTTTTTAACTTTTACCAGTAAAAATGTAATAACACAATTAAATTTTGTGCCAAAAATGTTTAACTGTAAATAGGGTTTGTTATATTCTATCACTAATTTCAGAAACAGTGCAACTCTTTACCTTCCTTGATTTTCCCATAACCTACTGATCCGAAAATTTTGTTCACTTCATTTTTTGCATTTGTATTATTTATTATGCAAGAGATTTTGTTTTTTTCCGAGCTGTCTGGATATTTTCCATTTAGCAGAGCCTTAGCCTTTTCAAGGCATCTCCCTTCAAGTACTGATAGTAGCAGCATCCCCTCAGCTTAACTACACTTCCATTATGTTTGCATTTATAGGTATTTGATGTAAGAGGCACAAAAAATTCCAAGAAGAGTTATTTTCCTTTTTTAAAAAACGCCAGATGTAGGTTTTTACAACTTTTGAGGTATTCGTAAAGAATTTTGTTCACTGAAGTTTAACAAAATATTTACAACATTCAACAATTTTCATTTTCACAGACCCCTTTTAAAACACTTTTGATTAAAATATTTTGGTTAAGAACATAGATGCTCAGATGCAGCAATGTCTGCTGCAGAAAGGTCACATGACTGAAACAACAATGTAATATTTCTAATTTACATTAGTAATGTTATAATATCTTTATTATCAAGATATTATTACAAAGACTTTTATACATCATCTATGCAGATGCATGCTTGTCTACACTGTTCATGTTTTTATTGTAGGACAGACATACAGACAGACAGACAGACAGACAGACAGACACACACACACACACACACACACACACACACACACACACACACACACA
>JBBMFX010000037.1:6513010-6525332 GCA_037832545.1 Rhabdalestes septentrionalis | reverse complement strand
TTAAATATTACATATTAGTATATATTAAAATAAGGTTAATTAACATCAACACCAGTGTGGACTTAACAACTGGATTCATTTACAGCTCTCTGTTGGCATTTTCAGCAGATAATAAACTGATAAATATGTCTATAATTAACAGAATAGACCTACATACAAAAAGTGAAATTGATATCAAATCTGTTTACGGAATATTGGAGAGAAAATCTACACAGCAAACATGGCTAAAAAAAAGAGAGTCATAAAAAGTCCATTGTGACTTATTTTTTTTAAAGTAGACCATGCAAAAATTCTGAAGGCTGGAGCACAGGTTAAGAAGAACAAATAATAAAACCAAACTGTAGTCATTGTAATAATTATTATGAAGTTTCTGAAATATTCTGAATGAATATCATTGAGTGCTTTAACCACCTTCAGTTTGACCCCATTCAGTGTTTCATTTCTAAATATATTACTGACATTTTTTTTGAATTAAATGAATTTAATGGAGTCCTACTCAGTTTGGTGTTCTTTGATTTCAGTTGGACCCCAGGCTGGGTTGGGTTTATAAAAATCCCACACATATAAACATTTTGCATACATTTATTTTTTTACACTGAGAATAACGGGTTGTGCAATGTAATCATCTTCAAAAAAACTTCCCTCTGCTTTAAGGCCACAATGTGAGTATCATTGATAGTTCACCTGACATAGTTGAGGGAAAATATATTTTACTCCAGAACTTACTGCACCATTACACAGTATGTACATCATTACGTCAATGTTCCATAATCAGCAAAGTAACATAAAGTACCTGACACACTGTTTTCTTGAAGATCACATTCCTGTGGGTCAAAATTACCCCAAACATAAACATGATCAATTTGAACATTTACATAAAAGTATCCGTCTGGAATAGGAAAAGTTCTTTCCCAAACTATGTTCACAAATTTCGATAAATGGCGTTGTGTCCTAATATTTTGGTCATATAGTGTAATATGAGGTTTAAACACTTGCCGTCTCTTAAGACACTACAGTTCCCAAAATGCAATGTGAGGGACGTGTTTTGTCACGTGACGATACTCAAACTTGTTCTACCACGAGAGGTGCAGCGGAGCTGGAGGTTACATTGGAAAGTGAGTATCGTGTCCCTTAGTGTTTTTCTGTTAAATGTATATATTTAACTTTAACATGAAACCTATCTTATTGTTAACGTTTGAAATGTGTTGTGCTCGTGTACTGAAAGTCGTTTTGAATGTCTTGCTGCTTAACGAGGCTGGTTGATTTTGAGTGCTTAGAAAGAACAACAACTGGAACAGCTTAGACCGAGCTCCACGGGTACCGATGTAGTTATCGAAATGCACTATATGGAAGAACGTATTGCGACCCCCTTCTTTTTCAGGGTTTGGGCTAAGCCCCTAATTTCCAGGGGAGGCCAATCTTACGGCGTCAGCATACAGAGACATTCTAGCCAACGCTATGCTTCCAGTTTGTGGAAGAAACTTTTCTATGCCAGAATGACCGCGTCCAGAACATAAATCAAGGTCCATAAAGACATGGTTGGATGAGTTCAGTGCGGAAGAACATGACTGGTCCGCACAGAGCCCTGACCTCAACCCCATCCAACACCTTTGAGATTAACTGGAACGGAGATTGCGAGCCAGAACTTCTTATCCCACATCAGTGCCTAAACTCATACATGATCTACAGAACGAACGAGCACGCATTTCCCACAGGATCACTGCAAAATCTTGTGGAAAGCCTTCTAATAAGAGTGGAAACTATTATATCTGCCAAGGAACCTATGTATTTACGTAAAACCTATGTATTTTATTACATTTCATTAAAGTCCTTGTTGGTGGAATGGTCAGACGTCCCAATAATTTTGTTCACGAAGTGAACCTGTACATAATTGAGATTTAAACAGTTCTTGTAATTAATGTGCTTAAATAATGTCCTGAAAATTCTGAGACTCTCCTCTGTATTCGTAAACTTTGGGCACAAAGGTCGCAGTCCGACAGTCCAGGCTGTTTTGTTATCTACAGTTTACAACCACCACAAATCCAGCTTCCCAGTGAGTTTAAACAGAAGACGTGTATTTGGAACAGTTTTGTTTGATTTGCATGTGTACATTCGTTGTGTTTTCATCGGATCTGAAAGTGAAGTGAGTACAGAAGAACAGAAACTGAAGTCGATAAGTACCAGTGGCTGTAGTGGTTTTGGTGGTTTGTCCCACAGCACTTGTTTTTAAGGCATCACCTGAAACCTTCCCTTTACTCAGCCAAGGCTGACCCAGTGCCTGCCTCAGTCTAAAGCCTAACTCATTTTAACTTTGATATGGGTGTTGATGAGTACAAGTACAAAGTTCACTGGTTATTACTACACTAAAATACTGAGTAACTTATACAAGTGGAACTTCTTGGTGCCCATCAACAGTGTAGAAATGTTTAAGTTTGTCAGGAGGTGTTGCTCTCTTCCTGCTACCTATATTGAAATGATAAAGCTCAAATGTGAGAGGTGTGATCAGTCCCCAAAACAGTACAGATGCCACTAAGGATATGTATTGTTTGAATTTTACTGGTACTGATATGAATAATAACTATCAATACCAGTATTTACTGATATTTGTATTGGACATAATTCCGTCTGTCCATCTATATATTGATTCTGACACTCTCTGTCCTGGAGCTTATTAATTTCCCAATTACTGTCAGGAACTTGTACTAGTTAAGTGCCAGTTAATTTTTGAAACCTAACCCTAGACACCAGTGTTGCAACAAACATTACGTGATTTAGAGATATTCTCTAAATATTATACCTTCTGGGTTCTATCTACCCATTAATGCTTAAAGTAGAGGGACCCTTTGCACTGACTATTGGTAGTAATTAGTAATTGCAATGTTTGAAGCCTTCATTTATGTGAGACATTAGCTGACTTAAATGGTGTTTACACAAGTGTGGCAGTGTCTTATTCACTGCTGAGGAAAAAAAGAGTGAAACTTGCTGATGCCATGTTTGTTGTGCTGAGTTAGCTGATAAGGGTGGAAGTAAGCGCAGTGCCTGCCATTACTCGACAGTAATTGTCCCACAAATCCACACGTACTTTAATTTTGGAGATTTATAATTACACGTTACGGCAGGAGACGCTTAGACTGGTGTCTCTGTGTCCTTTCTGAAATTGGTGGCTGTCTGGCCTGGCTGTCTTTCAGTGCACATTAGAGATTTGTGTCACATGTCTATAAATCAATGTGGACTGTGCTTGATGCACTGAAGACTGCATGACCCTGTGCTGTAAATAGAAGTACTCAATACATACCCTATAGTCCAATGGTCCAAACTGTCTATAAACACATGCTTTTTTTATTTTAACAAACTTCAAATTCTTCACAAACACTTCAAAATTAGTTTCACACACATTTTGAGTTGTTATGCAATCTTAAATAGACTTCCTTATGTCATTTTTGACACTGTACAGCACAGATTTTTTTTAATGATACACATTTATTACAAAAACTTATATTCGAAAAGGCTGCTTGTACTGCTGGACAACTACAATTTATAGATTTAGCAATTAAAAATTGTTGTACACACTTCCAATTCATTTTCATTATATTAGCACACCGAGCATGTCTTGGTTCATCAATTATATTTCTGGAAAATCTAAAGTGAGCTAAATCATTGCTTCCCCAACTGCAGTCAACGAGGGGCGCCTGGGGAGCAGTGTGTGGGGGCGGTACCTTGCTCAAGTTAACCTCAGCGGTGACACTAGCAGCTGGGATTTGAACCCCAATCCTCTGATTGTAGGGCCAATGCCCTCACCACTACACCAGCCAGCTACCACATATCACATACTCATTATTCATGTAAATGCTTGGTGTAACAAGCCTTTCTTGTTTCTTCCAGGAAAATACAGGTTGGCAAATGTGAAACAGAAAGTGAAATCTCTTCCTCTGCTGCTGCCACACCAACGTGCAGAATGTACTTGCAGACCTGCAACAGATGAGTTAAGTCTAATCGATTGCCAGATTGTCTTCAAAAAGCCACAGAGATGTATCAAATTGTCCCAGCCACCGTCGGGGATGTTGGCCTGACCGCCATGCGCCAGTACACACCACCCAAGAAGAAGAGAGTGGATCGTCAGGGACGGCGACTGATTGCAGCAAGTTTGATTGGAGCAATGCTGGTCATCGCAGCGGTGGTGTCTTGGTGCTATTACTCAGCTTCTTTACGTAAGGCGGACTTGCTGAAGACAGAACTGCTAGACCTGAGGAAAGATGGCTTTGTCATCCACAACTCAGCTGGACCTGTCATCTTCCGCATGGCATTCAGGTACATATACCCTCTGTTGAGTTAATTAGTCGAGGATAATTATGGTTCATAATTATATTAATTATAATTATATCATAATTATAGATAATGTGTTAGGATACATTAAAGCTTGGTGTTAAGATTGTTGTAGCGATTAAATTTAACCTAACGTTGAGATGTGAATGGAATGAGCGTTCATGTGAAAATCAATAGGTGACACATTCTGCATATCAATGGCCATATTTCTGAGCACTGTCCCAAGAAAACTTAAATGTTTACAAATGAAATTGCAAAGGAATTTCACAAACTGCCACTGATTGGAATATATGGATTTATGTTAAAGGGCTAAGTTTGGGTCCATTCAATTTATAATAGACGGTAAGCCATGCTAAAGCAATATTTTTTTATTTCATTTCAGATCCGGCTCCCTTGACCTGGATTCATGTTCAAAAGAGGGCACAATCCTCAGCTGCAGCCGATCCAGTGCAGGAAAACTCAATTTCTTCATTGAGACAGTAAAACCCAAGGACACAGTGTTGTGTTATCGTGTGCGCTGGGAAGAGCTGGATACATACCGTGCTGTAGAACACGCCATGTCCTACAATGGTTCACACTGGTACGGTGGGGCAGAGACCTGGCGTCAGCGTTGGCCAATAGTTTTTGCAGGAAACAAAGAACCCAAGCCATTCATCACAAGTGATGTTTATTCCAATCAACAGGCATTTGGAGGCATCCTGGAGCGCTACTGGCTTTCCTCCAATGCAACTGCGATCAAAATCAATGACTCTGTCCCATTTCATCTGGGCTGGGATGAGAACAGCAAGACGTTGCGATTCCAGGCACGGTATGATAACAGCCCTTACAAACCAGATCCTGGACAGCCTCTTCGAGCTGAGTTAAGCTACCGTGTCTGTGTTGGGTACGATGTCACTTCCATACATAAGTACATGGTCCGTCGTTATTTTAACAAACCCAATAAAGTTCCCTCTGAGGTTGTTTTTAGACTACCAATTTGGTCCACATGGGCCTTGCACAAGACAGCAGTGAACCAGGAGAAGCTGCTTAAGTATGCATCCGAGATCCAAAGGCACGGCTTTAACTGGAGTCATCTGGAGCTGGATGATCGATATACCAGTGGCTACGGGGAGTTTGAATTTGATCCAGAGAAATTCCCCAATGCATCTGAGATGTTTCAGAAACTTAGGAATGATGGCTTCAAAGTAACCTTGTGGACGCATCCTTTCGTGAACTACAATTCGTCTAACTTCGGCATCGGAGTAGAGAGAGGGCTGTTCGTACGAGAACCTAGGGGTGAGTTACCCGTGTTGATCCGCTGGTGGAATGGCATCGGTGGCATCTTGGATTTCACCAATCCAGAAACTCGGGATTGGTATGCATCACATCTCCGTACTTTGAAAAACAAATATGGAATTGCTTCGTTTAAGTTTGATGCTGGTGAGACTAGCTACTTGCCCCAGCAATTCAGTACCTTTATGCTCCTGCAAGATCCCAGCATGTTCACCCGCCGCTACACAGAGATGGCAATGCCCTTCAACGACCGCGCAGAGCTGCGTTCAGGGTATCAGTCCCAGAACATCTCCTGCTTCTTTCGGATCATTGACCGGGACTCGCTCTGGGGACACAACCTGGGACTCCGATCCATCATCCCTACCGTGCTGACTGTCGGGATTCTTGGCTACCAGTTCATTCTCCCAGACATGATAGGTGGCAACGCTTACCCAGACCGTACTGATGGACACAAGGGACTACCTGACCGAGAACTGTACATCCGCTGGCTGGAACTGTCTGCGTTTTTACCAGTGATGCAGTTCTCAATCCCTCCATGGCTTTATGATGATGAGGTTATTGAGATCGCCAAGAAGTTCACAGCGCTCCATGAGACCCTGGTGGCTCCCCGAGTTCTTGAACTTGCCAGTGAGGTGTTGGACACTGGAGATCCAATCATTCGCCCTCTTTGGTGGATCGCTACAGATGACGAGACTGCCTACAAGATTGATTCACAGTTCCTCATAGGTGATGACCTCATGGTAGCACCAGTGCTTGAGCCAGGCAAGCAGGAAAGAGATATTTACCTCCCAGCGGGCAGATGGAGGAGCTACAAGGGTGAACATTTTGACAAAGGACCTGTCCACCTCACTGACTATCCAGTGGACTTGGATGAGATTGCCTATTTTGTGTGGTCAGGATAAGGAGAAGGGGGAACTATTCCATTAATATAAATGCACAATTTTATTTCACATCCATCTGTATATGTCTCTTTAACTTTGTACATTTTGGCAGTCAGCAGCCTTTATGTTTATAGTGTGTTTGGACATTTTTCTAACAGTAAAATGAACCTTATCAAATGACTTGAATAACCTTATACCTCATAAATTGTAAGAAAGAACCAGCAGTTTCATAAGTGCCACATTTGTGTATGTGTTGACCTTAAGAATGATATACCGTCATACAAAAAAAAGGGAACACAATGAATGGAAAATTGTGATGGGTACTTTGTTGCTAATGTTAATCCCAGCCAGTACCCTGTCTCATCATTGCAGGGTAAGTAAATATTGTAGTTTTACACTGGGTGATGTTAATAAGCTGCAGGGTTTGATTTACTGATAGTATATCAAAAATAAAAGCACAAAAGGACGACTTGCACATTGAAGTAAAATGTCTAATGATTTTCTTGTATGCTCCCTGTGCCATTTAGTATTAATCTTAAATATTGTTTCACAGAGGTGCCACAAGCTACTGTGCCACAGTAGTTTATTGCTAATATATTACTGCTGTTAATGACACACAGGTTATGCAAAATATGGTCTCTTTTTAGTTGTAGTTTTCTCTGGGTTCTAGGCTGTCTAACACTATGGCATGAATTCATGTACAGATTACCTGAACAGCAAGGGAATATTAAACAAATCTTGAAAATAAAGGGTATTTTATTCCTTCATCTTTAATGTGATCATTTTCAACATCTCTTTGTCCACACTTTTGTTGCCTTTTAAACTGAGCTATATGTGGTAGGTGGTTGTAGCTTAGTGGGTAAAAACAACTTGTCTGTGAACCTGATGACCACACAACTGCATATTTAAACACAACCTTTCTACCATTGTGTCCTTGAGTGAGACACTTAACCCTCAGTGACTCTATGGGGACTGTCCATGTAACTAATGATTGTTAGTTGCACTGGATAAAGATGTCCGCCTCGTGCCCCCTTTGTATAAATCCCTATTGGGAGATTCTGCAGAGTAATACATTTATGTAATTGACTTCTGTCCTAATTGGATGCCTTGTGCCTTACACAACAAGCAGTCCAGGTACAATGAAACTGCAGCACGAATGGGCCTGTTTAACAATTCTTGGACGATCACAAAAACACATTACTTCCATGTGTTAATTTTTGTGAAAAATTATTAAAAAGTGAAATTTTCAGAAATTCAAAAATCAAAATGAACTATATTTGCAGGTTCCATTCCAGCTGCCAAAATGGCTCTGAAACATCAAGGCATTGACACATTATTATCACAGCCATCCTAGACAGACTAGTTTTGCTTCTCATGCACTTCCATGAGCCCTGGATATCCATGACTGTCACCAGGTCACTGGTTGTACTTCCTTGGACCGTTTTTCTAAGTACTAACTACTGTAAACATCAAAAACCCAACAAGACCAGTTGTCTTGGAGATGCCTTGAAACAGTCATTTAGGTGTCACAGTTTGGCTCTCGTCAAAATCGCTCATTGCCTATTTTTCCTGCTTCTAACACAATAAACAATGACAGTTTACTACAGGTGCCAATATACCAAGACAATCAGGGTTATTCACTATATCTGTCAATTATTTTAATGAGATTGATCTGTGTATGGGCTGGAGAGTGAATATTTAAAACTTACATCTCACTCTTATTTCAAAAGAGTAAGAACATTTTGTTGTGAAATGAGTTCTTTAATAGAAGACTGACATGAAAAATTAGTGTTTTACATTTAAAACTATGGTGTTGGGTACTTAAGCTGTCATAACCTAAAGACAATATTTCAAAAATTAAAGTTTATTAAAATGCAGCTTTTGTTAGTTGATCTCTAAATGCCTGAAGAGTGTGGCAACCTCTGGTTTGTTAGAGTTTATTTTCTTCATTTTTTTATTTCTTAGACAAACTACAGTGTGTTATTTGATGAGCATTTAATTTTCCTGAATCTTATTCGGGTTTTTTTATTGCTTGCAGGGAGTGGCTAAATCCAAACAGAAGCTGAGGTCATGACCAGGTTATTAATGTTGTGCTCATTTGGAAACATAATTTAAATAAAAACTTATGATTTCTAAATTTTTATGTAACAGAATAGGAAAAACAGTAGATTGGTACCAAGAATATGGGTGGGACTGATTTGCATCTAAGTTAGTTTTCAGGTCTGTGTAAATGAAATTAGCCTCCTAAAGAAAATACTTAGAGTAGACCAGAGCGAACAGACTATTACAAATGAGCTGAACACTTACATGTGCACCAGTACAAGTCTTAATTATATAAAGGTTAAAAGTTTTTCACTTGATTTGGAAGAGGGTTTAATGTCTTGATTGCTTGATGGCATAACCAGATATAAAAATGTAGACAGGTCTCACTTTTTTTTTTAAACAAATGTCTGAATCAAAAATGTATTCTAAAAAATTAAAAAAGGGCCAGTTTCTCTGGCCTACTTTATAGCACAAACCCATCTTTGCCCACCTCATATAAATAAATGGACATTTTCTTAAAACCAACACTGATTCACATTTTTTAAAAACTTTTTAAAAACTTTAATACTGTCATTTTCTCTCTTTAATTTAACTTTTTCCATATTATTATGTTTTTGTCAGTTCATATCTTGGTTTCTTTCTTTCTTTTGCAGTCTGTTCACTTGTCTGTGTTCACTCACGATCAAATTTCTTGGATGTTACATATACTATATGGACAAAGGTATTGGGACACACCTATTTTTCAGGGTTTGTACAAGCCCTTACTTCCAGTGAAGAGCAATCCTAAAACATTTCGGACAACACCATGGCTCCAAATTTGTAGAAAAAGTTTGGGGACGGATCTTTTCTATTCCAGCATAACTTCATAAGGATTGATGTGTTCGGTGTGGAAGAACTTCACTGAGAACAGAGTTCTGACCTCAACCCCATCCAAAACCTTTGGGATGAACTGGAATGAAGACTGCGAGACAGGCCTCGTCCATCATCAGTTCCTGAGCTCATAAATACTTTAGGGTCCAAATTCCCTCAGAAACACTCCAAAATCTTCTTAAGCTTTCTAAAAAAAGGTAAAGCTGTACGAGTCACGAATAGGGACAAACAGCATACTAAAGTATTCGTATTCAAACGCAGTGTAATTAAAGTCCCTATTTATTTTATGGTCGTGCGTCCCAATACTTTTGTCCATATAGTACATCCCTCGGACTTATATTTTGAAAACTGAAGGCGGGCGGTTTGAGAGGTTTGGTTACCAACGACATGCAGCAGCACCAAAACACAACGTCCTCTAAGGTAAGTTATTTATCAGACACTTATTATAAACACAAAATGCTGTTTATTATGAAGTTCACAATCTCCTTTATAACTGAAGGCCGTAACATTTTCAGGGTGTCACTTTTATGATTGCTAACCGTTTTTTAATGATAGCACAACCTCACAATCCAGACCAATATAAAACTTTACAATCCAGGACTGGAAAAAAGCACCTTCCAGTGTTTCTAAGCGTCAAAGCAGGAATATGGACCATGTGATATTGTGTTTGTGAGAAAACACACTATATGGCCAAAAGTATTGGGACTTTCCAACAAGAAGGACTTAAAATACATTGCATTTAAATTCATAGATTTTAATATGGAGTTGGTCATACCCAATAATAATAAGAATAGGAATAAGAAGAAGGTGGTTAGGAAGGTTAAATTCTGTTATTAGCATACTGTTACCCATAATGATGTGCAAGGATAGGAAAATGTACAGTTTACATTCTGGTCCATTTGACCACAAATGTATTGATGTTACACACACATACCTGATACTGAATGAAATAACTGAAGATTCGTATTGATAGTTGCATGCAGGATGGTGGGGTAAAGGCTATTTCTAGACTAAAGTTTATTGTTGCTGAAAGGGATTTTTCATTCTACTGAATTCTTCATTTTCTTACTACTGTTTGTGGTCAAATAGAGGACTTTTAACTGTAGACTCACTGAAGGCTACAAAAAACTCCTTCCTTCTCACTGCCATCAGACTCTGTAATGCCTCTCCATCACACACACACACACACACACACACACACACACATACACACACACACACACCCATCAAACTCTATAACTCCTCCCCCTGTCACTCACCCATCAGACCCTTTAACTCCTCCTTCTGTCACACACACACACCCTTCGGACTCTGCAAATACTTCCCCGGTCACACACCCACCCATCACACAATATAATTAATCCCTCTGTCAAGCACCCACCAATCAGACTCTATAACTCCTCCCCATCAAACACCAACAAATTGAAATCTATAACTCCTCCCCATCAAAAACCCACCCATCAGAAGCTACAACTCCTCCCTCTGCCACACACCCACACATCAGACTCTATAACACCTCCTCTAGTAACACACCCACCCATCAGACTTGAAAACTCTTCCACCTGTCACTCATCCACACATCACACTCTATGCCTCCTCCCTCTGTCATACACCCACAATATATTCTGTGCAATAACCTGCTGCTACTCAGGGTAAAAGCTATTTGTAGACTAAAGTTTATTGTTACTGCAAGGGATTGTACATTCTATTGAATTCTTTACATAACTCCCACTGTAAAACCCTGTACTAACATTACCTAAGACTGCAGTGACACATAGCGGGAGATTATTGTAAGATGACTGAATGAAGGGGCTAATTATAGCATGTTTTACCCTGTATGTATGTTGTTACCTGCACTTGTTTGTGTAAAATACGGGTAAAAATGTTATGGCAAAACCTTACGAAGAATTTCCACTGGTGTATGGTCCACTACTGATCGTGGTCAAAAAGAGTAGCCCTTTTAACCTCTCCCTGTCACACACCCACCCAACAGACTCTATAACTCCTTCAAAATAATTAAATATGAAATATACTGAGCCAGTGTTAAAGAACAAGCATGAGATGGATGTGTTATTTGCATGTAGCTCCATGTGAATTATAAAGGGACAGATGTGAATAGTTATAGCTCAGGTGTGGAGAAGGAGGGTGTTGAGGAGTCTCATGGCTTGTGGGGAAAAATCTTTCACATAATCTGGCCGATCAGACAATGATGCCATGCTATGATTGCCAAATAGGATCAGTAGCAGTATTTTATTGTGACTTTATGTTTAGAGTATAATTTATATTGTTCTCATCTTTGCGTCTCTTTGTGCAGTCGAAGCATAAGCGGTTTCCTTCGGGATCAATAATGTTTTCCAATTCTGATTTTATAATAGAACCTAACTATCGACTTGATTCAGTTAAGGCCCGGAAATGGTTTAATGGTAGTGGCAATCCCTCTTTCAGATACTGGTGCTGTATTTAAGGGCCTGTACCAGCAATGATACTGATCAGTACTGATACTTGTTGAAAAAACATCTGTAGCTCACGCTAAGATTAGAAACATGGAGTCATGGATTCAGATCTTGTGGTAGCTGGTGGCCTGTTGGTAATAAAGTTGCCCCTGCAATCAGAAGGTTGTGCCAGTACTGCCTGTTGCACCACTGAGGTATCTTTGAGCTAGATATTGTCCTCACACACTGTACCCTGGTTCTGCGTTGTTGGCTGCACTCTGCTTTATTTGGTGAGCGTATTAAATTCCGAGAGATAATTGTACACTGTTCACACTGTGTGCTGTGGTATGTTCACGCATCACAAACGATTCAATTTCACTTAGAAGAATAAAAACATTCCTTAATAATACTGCAGAGTGAGAATCTACCACTGGTCAAGAGGCAGCCAGCCACTATCAGGACTGTGAGGGAATGGACAAAGGAGGCCAGTGCAGCCCTGCA
>JBBMFX010000037.1:6484620-6496783 GCA_037832545.1 Rhabdalestes septentrionalis | reverse complement strand
TGCGCTGGCCCCTCCCCCAAAGACAACTGCGCTTCTGACTTCAGACAATGCGCGACTGACCGTGAAAATCGGGCCCACAGTGTATTCAGTGCTAATTGGTGAGGTGTAAGTCGTTAGCTACATTAGCCTTGTTGCTGCAGTGCAAAGCCACCATAACACAATTCAGACACCAAACATGTCTTCCCTGCTAATTGTGGAATAATGAAAAATTGCATGCTTTTGATTTTTTCCACAAATGACCAAACTGAACAAACCAAAACAAGTTTCATTGCGGATGTTGTTGCAGTACAACAGACACAACTGGTGAAGCATAAAGAGCACATGATTAAAGCCTAGGACAAGACAGTGCAATGCTCTCAGTGCTTTGTGTTGTTTTGCCTGCTGCTTTGTAGATGTCGTTATGCATTCAGAAAGCATGCGCTCTGTTTTGCAGGTGATTTTGCTGTCTGAGGGCTTGAGCTCGAAGCTCTGCCACAGTCAGGATGTGGAGAAAGCTCTTGATCCTCTAACACAGAGATTAAGGTACGCTTACGGAATGGCACTGCTAGTGCACTACAGTGACTTGAATGCAAATGGCGCTTTTTATTTATTTCCTCCAGGCAAGTTAACATAGAAGCAGAAAAGAGAGTTCAGATCCGTCTTTGAAGTAAACAGGGATAAAATTTAAAGTAACGTTTCGGTCCAGACCTAAATAAAATCCTCTTAAGTTGGGTACGACTCGGATCTTGAAATTTTCACCTGTAGCAGGACACCATTTTCCTTATTTTTTTTATCCACCCCAATTGTCTTGTCCTTTGTACAAAAATGGTCACAATTAATTTTGAATAGACCATTTTCTAATATTGGTTTCTTAAAATCAAACACATTTTCTATAAGACTAATATATGTAACACAACAACTGAATTAAAATTAACAGCAGATCTGATTCGATGACCAGACAAGTGAAATCTTTTTCAGAAAGCTATCTTAGGCCAAATATCACACTCAGCCCTTCCAATAAAATGTAGAGAGATGCTTTAAGTTCAATTGGTTACTGATTGATATGTTGTGAATGTGTCAAACCAATGATGTATGGAATATAGCACCCGAATAACTGAGTTTAATTATCTGTGTTTAAATACAACAGCCATACATTAGTAATAAACAAAGTATGATAATATGAATGTGGATTTTAGTCATTTCTCTCAGATGTCTTGATCCTTTGGAATGGTGCAGCAGTACTTTCCTGACAGTTTTTATTGGTGCGTTTTAACCACATTTCCTAAATCTTTCGCTCCAATAACAAACCATCCACAGCACTCCTTAACTCTCCACATCAAAGGATGGCCAAACTGCTGTAGTGTGAATAGATGGTCACCTAGTGTCACTATCGTTTATATAATTAGTTGTGTAAGTGCAAAGTTTAAACATTTATAGCAGCAAACATTTATTTTGACTTCATAAACATGAAATTGGTAGCTATAAAAATATGCAGTTTTGTGAGATGCTGCTAATATGGGTTCCCTGTCTTTCAATGATTCCCACAAGAGCGATTTGGATGTTCAATTCATTGAGAACATACATTTTAAACTTTTCATCTTTCGTTGACAAATCGATTTCATATGAGTAATGGTGACAGCCTTTATCCGAAAATGCCATGGTTGTGATGTCGTAACCACGAGGAGTTTAAAGTACCTTTTATTTTGTATTTATTCACTGTTTCCATATGTGAACATGGAAGTGGGGAGTATATTTTGAAACTTTGACAGTGTTTACATACCACACCACACTTTTTTCATTACATGAAAAAGCAAAGAATATTTGATTTCTCCTCACATGGGCCCTGCTGAAAGTCCTCTGTATTTTCCCTCTGAGTATTTCCATCACTTTAGCTTCCTCTCGCTCCCAGTAGCCACTGCACCTGCTCTGCGTCAGCTCTTTTTCCGGAGCTGTACTGACAGCCGCCCGAGGCATGAGACTACACAGGCCCTTTAAAGACCCAACATGCTTAGCTTTTACCTTTACTGGTCTTAGATCAGTTCTACGTCCCCCACTCTTAATCCCTTTTCCAGCATTAGGACAGGAACTGTTCTCAGATCAGGTAAAGGAGAGTACTTTTCCTTGACCCTCTGGGCTGGGTTCGAGCCATCGTGCTCACGCTGGATGTGTGATGTGGGCTGAAGCGATACGGTGCAGTTAATCCGCTCAGCTTGCCGCCTCTAAGTGCCTGTTATTGGGGCCTCTGATCCAATAATGACTGGGATTATGGCACTTTGCTCCCACATAATTTCATTTGGTTACACCCCGCAAAAGCGCATTCACGTCTTTACTCCCTGCTGACGGCTCCACAGTCAGCAGAAGCGGGTGCGGCGCCTGAAAAATGGCCGGCCCTTTGGAAAAAATGAAACGAGAGGATGACGTCGCCTTGATTATATGAGCTATCGTGTGATGTGTTCGTCGTTTTATGCTCATGGTTTTCAGCTGCTTTGGAATCTTTGTCAGTCAGCTAAGACAAATTCCTCTATTATCGCAAAGTGGCCTACGGGGAAGAAGAAATTCTGCCAGAATGAACTGAACTTTAAATAATGTTGGTGTCCATAAGGGTGTGAAAATGCATCACTTTTGGAATTTGAAATGCATCACTTTTGGGAACTTCACTTCTATTAAATTATAATAATGTTCAAGCAGGTTTTTTTGATCTATTGAACTACTTAGAAGAGAACTGTGATGGAATCATAGTTAGGCCCAGATTCTAACCATAGTTAGGTTATTATCCTGGCATCATTATTATTTACCTACTACAATTAGAAGGCTAATAAAAAGATTATATGTCCTCAGATCGCTGCTGTGCTCTAGTGATGATGCCGACTTGGTCATTGAACGGTCAGAACTCTCCCATCTTGTAGAAAAGTGTGAGGATGTGAAGCAAAAACTCCATAGGAAACATAAGGTAAGAACAAAAGAAACCAATGTTCAAGTTACTGTCCCTGTACTCATTGCTCTCTTTGTGCCACGGTCTGCTAAGGACACAACAGAATATGGATCTAAAATATTGATGCATGGTTTGACAAAACATACAATTTGAGCTTTCTCCAACTAGGTCAGAAACCACATAAGAAAAGATAAGTAAAGCAAGATAGGTTTGTTGTGCACTGTAATGACTGTACTGGGGTTGTGCTCTTTGAATAGGACATTCTAAAAGAAATACTGCAGCATTTACCAATGTTATACTGCTATATAACGCTATGACCTATATCTGCTGCAATTGTGCAAAATTACCGAATGCCAAAGGCAGGTTCATTGCATTTCTATATGTTTGTTTACACTGCTTTTACTCCAGCCTGCATCTAACATGCGTCCAACCCGAGACTTCTGCAGAAGTTAAATAGCTTGACCAATTGTTGCAGTTGTGTCTGGAACTACATTTCTGGTCCAAAAACCTGTTGAGATCAGGTGCTGACGTTGGAAGAGAAGGCCCGGCTTTTAATCTGTGTTCCAGTTCAGGGCTCTGTGTGTGCCAGTCAAGTTCTTCCTAATCCAAGCATGTCTTGTTATGCTGAAACTTTAAGGTTGCCCTTCACTGGATGTGAGGGACCTATCCCACACCCTGAAAAGCAGGTGCGTCCCAATACTTTTGTCCACACAGCTTTTGGCTACACTTATATTATTATGTTTAGCCATTGCAGTTACAGTCCTGAAATAAGGGGATGCTCTGGGCCCCTGTCATCCAATTCAAGTCAAGTAGGTTTTTATTGTCATTTCTACCATGTACACTAGTGATGCGCGGGTCGGGTATTTTTCCGACCCGAGGGTCTCGCTTTTATGAAATAGACATTCTAGGCATTGTAATTCAAATGAAAACAGCCTGTATTTCAGCCTGTAAGTGCTTGGAAATATCGCCCTGTAAACTGGCAACAACATATTATTATGAATAGGAACGATACATCTGGTCAAATTAATAACAAGATAATGATACACATTTTAGGCTATAGATTGGATTTTTAATGTAATTTTGTTTTTAATGACCCGCCCCAAACTGCCCGGCAAATAAAGTGACAATTTCTCCCGCCCCAACCCGACCCGCGTGTTACCCGTGGGGTCTGCGGGTTACGAGACGGCCCGTGCATCACTAATGTACACAGTACATAGTAAAAGCAAAACAACTTTCCTCCAGGACCATGGTGCAACACAAGGGCACAACAGAACAGAGCAGAACAGAACAACACACAAGTGCAACAAGCCATAACACAAGAGCAACAACATAACTTAACAAGATATTACAAGACAAGACAAATTGCAAATTGACAATGGCTACATTCACGATATATACAGTATTGACCGGTACTGTATTTAGGCAGCAGGTATGTGCAAGGGATGCAAAATGGAGTTATATGTGCAAGAATGCAATAATTATGTGCAATTTCCATGCAATAAATATAATTGTGCAGTTGAATGTGGCAGAGAATGTCATGTTTTATGCAGAATTTTCTTGTTTGGCATTTCAATTCTGAAAAATGTATTGATTATATTTCACACTTGTCAAGGTTTTTTTTTTATCTATTGAACTACTTCGAAGAAAACTTTGATGAAATCATGGTTAGGGCCGGATTCTAACCATAGTTAGGTTATTATCCTGACATCATTATTTACTTACTACAATTACAAGGCTAATAATAAGATAATGTGTCAGATCGCTGCTGTGGATTTATATATGATGTTATATGTGCAAAAGAATGCAAAAAAAATGTGCAATTTCCATGTAATAAATATAATTGTGCAGTTGAATGTGACAGAGAATGTCGTGTTTGATGCAGAATATTTAGTATTAGAAAAAATAGTATTTTTGCTGATTATTAAAGTCCAAGTTGTCCAGGAGGGGAGGAGGTGATTGGTGTTCTTATGCTTTAGTTCTTGTTGAGGAGTCTGATGGCATGAGGGAAGAAACTGTTTCCCATTCTGATAGTCCAGATGTGCTAGACGAAGATTAGGTTAAAAAACACCAGGTTTCCTTTAAACTTTTTGAAACTCCACCTACTTTATACTTCGCACTAGTCACTGCAGCATGATAAGAGACTTACATTTTCGTTACTGATGGAGCCACCCATGATCTACAGATCTAGGTTTAGAGAATGCAACCTCATCACCTTCTTTACAGTGCAGATGGATCACCTACAGCCCCTCATAGTGTGTAACCCTGAGAGGTAGATATGTCCTCTTGACTAACCTAGGACCAGTTCATCATCCTCCTATCTTTTCCTACCAATGTATTTCACTATAATCTGCCATTGCCTTTGTTCTATGTAGGCCAATACAATGCCCATCTCTTTCTTTCGCCCCCCCTCCACAGATAATAACATGCCATGATGATAGAAAGTCTTGTTAAATAATCGGCAAGGTGTTATTACATGCTCTGTCATCTGCGTGCTCTCGGGGGTGGTGGTGTACTTTGTATACCTGTCAGAATGAAAGAGTGGTGCCTGTGCATTGGCTTTGGGTTTTTTTTGCGCTGTAGATGTCCTGTGCTGCGAACGTGTCGGAGACACGTCTCTTGCATAGAGGCTGAGCTCTTTCTCATTCCTCTCCCGCGTCTTTTCAATTTCTACCTTCCATTTTCCGCTCAGCCGGGGCCGGCGAGGCGAGGAGGCCAGTCGCAAATCAAAGGAAGCCCACAGCGAACACTTTTAAGCAATCTGGGCGGCTCTTCAAGAGCTCCTTCTGCCACTCCTGCTTTCTCACATCTGCGCGGAGACAATTGGCTTCAGAAAGCACATCTACCTTTGTCCATAATTTCACAATGGGGATCTGAGTGTTGTTTGTGCCTTGGAGAAGTGTATTTCTTCAGTTTTAGTGTTGACAGAGAAAGAGAGGCACCATATCTCTTTTACCAGGCCTGCTCTTTCATGGCTTGATCAGTGAGCAAAAATAATGAGATGAAGACATTAAAGGAATCGTTGAGCGAAACATCTAATTTGCATAATTGACCGCTCCAAATGTAGCCGGTCAACCAGATGTGCTTGATGTCTGAAGTCTGCTTCCGTACTTGTGCCCTGGAGCGAATGAGGATTGGAAGCATAACATCTTCAGCGCCCCCTTCTGGTTCGGCTCTGCTGTAGAAGTGCTTTGCTGTCCTTTCTGCTAGCCCGTGTAGTGGTTTTTCAGTATTATATTAGCACCAAGCTAAAGATTGAGACTATTCACTGTCCCACACTGGTTTTAGTATTACTCTGCTGCAATACATGAGCATGAGTGATTTCAGAGTTTGGACTAGGTCCCTTTCTTCCAGTGAAGAGTAATTGTAATACTTCAGCGTACCCAAACAATTTGGACAACCCCATACTTCCAAATATGTGACATTTTGCGGAACCACTTTACAGGTTACAAGAAGAACCTTTTCTATTCCAACATGACTGTGCCCCAATGCACAAAGCATGGATGAATTTGGTGTGGAAGAACTTGACTTGCCCACACAGAGCCCTGACCTCAATCCCATGCGACATATTTGGGATGCATTGTGAGCCAGCCCTTCTTGTCCAACATCAGCATCTGACCTCATAAATGCTTTACAGAAAGAATCTTCACAGATTCTCACAGAAATACATTCCACAATCTTGTAGAAAGCCTTCAAAGAAGAGTAGAAGATGCAAAGCGGGACCAACTCCATTTTAATGTCTGTGTTTTTGAATGTAATGTCATTCAATTTATATATACGTATATATATGTATGTATGTTGGGCATGTTAACCCGTTATTCCATTAACGTATAGGGGAGTGGGGCAGTGGGATTTTAATGGTTCAAAGCTATAATGATTCTGGCGCCCATTGCTGAGGATATCTGCGTTTTCAGTGAATGTGTGGGGTTATATGTGTCAATATAAGATACTGTGGATTAGCCTCTTGGGAAAGCGCTGCAATAGATTACCTGGATATTTATGGATGCTTTTTCCTTGCAGTTTTAGCTTAGTATTTCAATGGTTGTCTGCAGTGTTGCAATTGTTGCCTGTCTATTTCCAAAATTTCTCATCATCAAAGCCATCTACAAAACAGACTATCCATTTTGCTGCTTATGTTCCATGAAGTCCTTAACAGCCTTCTTCGCTCCTCAGGCGACAGGTTTGGTTTCAGAGTCGTTTGCCTCCCTGATTGAGGCCGAACAGGTTGAATTGCTGTTAAGAGGAGCTTTCACGATCTGCCGTGTAATTGAGGTAATTACGGGTTCCATCTGCTGTGTGTTGAACAATGCATCGTAAACATTGTTACAAGGCACATCACAAGAGACAAGCGCCAGATCAAGTGCTATTGGGTGCATCTCATTCTCCTGTGTCTCCAGCATTCCAAAAGCATAATGTGCCACATTTCCACGGTTTGCAATTCAGAAAGCGTTATGAGCTTTTCCTTCACTCCTTGAGTTGGACATGGAGTGGATGGGCAATTTTGTCACTTATGTTAAAAGCATTCCTGTTTACCTCTCCTCTCTCAGTCATCTTGAATGGAGATTGCGGTTGAGAGGGAAATCAGCTTGCGAAAAACACTTTTCCCTTCCGTCCTCAAAATGATCTCCAATTTTGTAATTTTCTGTAATTGAATTTGTGGTCTTGTCAAGATGTGGAAGCCTTTTGCGTCAGTTTGATGAACAAACTGTTGCTTATGATGTTCTGAGGAACGATTTGAGGAATCATTTTTGTGTCTTTGGCATACTCTTTTAAAAAGATGCCCCAAAAGATGCCCCAAAGGGTTCTTCGACAAGTGCCACACATGAATTTAGTTCTAATTTGACTATGAGAGGTATAAGTGTGGAAAACCATTTAAAGGTATGAAGGACCCTCATATGTAAAGGTGTATAGGTTCTTTACCATTTTAAAGGTTACAAACATGGCTCTTTAAAAAAATTCTTTAAAAAAAGTTATTTTCTTGCTGGCACCATTATTTTTAAGAGTGCATTATAATAACAAGCTAGCATATATATTATCATTGTAATTGCTGTGTTTTAATTTAGTCAAAGGCTAGGAAAACACCACATACTGTTTAAAATAATTGTTTAGCTTTTCTGTAATGTAATGCAAATTTCCCAAAAATTAGTCAAGACCTGCAGTTTACATCTTCATTTTTTTCAATAGAACGTAGAGGCTAATATGCTCCAAATGTTTTGGAAGCTTATGCTGTCTAAATAATCGCACAGTTGCTAAATAATATTGTTAAGTAAAATAGCTTATATCTATCCAAATAGCACCATGCAACATCAGAAACTACAAATGAAAATTGATTGTATTTTGGTCTTAACATTGCTTTATTGCCATAGAGCTGGATATACATTATCATATCTCTTTAATTATGTCAGTTTACTAATGATAACAGAGTTGAAAATAACAAGCTGTCTTGTTTTTCAGCTGTCTCCTTCCATTTGTATCAACAGAGCAGTTTATGATGTTTCACGCTTATCAGAAAGGAGTATTGGCTTCATACCTTTTGTTATTTAACAAGAGCAGCCTGTGGGCTTGGCCTTGAGACTAGGAGACAGACGCGTTTCATATAGCTGTGTGTGTGTGTGTCTGTGTGTGTGTGTGTGTGTGTGTGTGTGTGAGAGAGAGAGAGAGAGAGGCCATATTTGGTGTGAGGGCCATGGCTGGGATTCTCATCTGCCCTGCATCTGGATTCCATCATATTAACGTTCCACCTCGTTACACTCACACACTGCCTCTGCAAGGCTCTGATGGGTATCAGAAGGACTGAGACAACATGAGTTTTTTTGAAAGCTTTAGTATCATGGTACTTGTTTTTGCTGTAGTGTGAAATTCCTTTTTTTCCTTCTTTGCAACTCCCTTTTTTATTTATTTATTTTTTATGTTGTGAGAACTCCGCAGCCCTTTGGGTGAATGTGTGACTAATGAACAATGAACCAATTGCATGGTCCCTGGACATTTCAGGTATAAACCCTAGGGATGTATAGATGTCCAGACTCAACTCAAGAAAGCATATATGGTTTGGAATTGGAAAAAAAAGCAAGACTTGATGTATTATCTTGTAATGTTTGTAATATTACTGATTGTGCATCACTGTGATAGATGCTAAAGCATGATTGGTAAAATTGCACTTAACATTCAAAGTGTGCCCTCATTTATTCAGTCCAGGATTGAGTATTTAGAAATGGTTTAAAATGGGGTAAAAATATAATACTCTGGTTGTCAATGTATTTGGGGGGAGGGGTCTCAATAATATGTTGAGGGGTCCTCGATATGTGTAAGAAACACTATATTTGGAATAGATTCTGATTAAATTAGCATAAATCAAACTTTACTTCTCCTACAAAATGATGCCAGTTGTTTTTTTATCTATAACAATATGTTTATTTTGCTTTTGTGTCTCCTTACATCAGAGCAACAGACCAATTACCAGTGAAGTAGTCAAGAAGTAGTAATGGCATCACAACAAGTGCAAACTGTCTGTAGAGGAGAAACTGTATGACCGGAGATAGCTCTAGTGTCATACCCAGTACCAGTAGAATGTCAGTGTACACAAATATTTAATGTTTAACACAGCATTTATCTCCAGTATGATTATGCACCTGCACATTAACATCTGCAGCATCTGGAGCTGTGACAGTTACTCATATTATATTCATGTCCACATTAATACTCACTCCTATATAGTTCTTATATGTACCGCATAGAGGTTCATATAATTGTGCAAATCACAAGTAATATCTGCATTGAATCTGAAACTTGATTCTGTAACAAATCTAGAATCCGGTCCTGTAACTATTCTAGCCAAAAATATCCTGCGTTTAATGCAACATAACATCAAATGAAGTAAAGTATGTCATGTGATGTCAACTTTAGTCACATTTAACATAACAGCTCCTTTACTTCAAGCCGTGATATCTTAAGTGAATTAAAAATAGCTCATTTTAAAGTGTAGTAAACTTACTATTTGTTATATTTTATAAGTTATCATTAGTTGCATAGATTACATTCCTTTTTGAAATAGAGACAAAATGAATAATAAGCAACAGAGTGGGTACATGCTGGCAGTGGCACACAGTACAATCCTGTATGCATGACTTAAGCAGCTGGCATCATTAAATGAATTCAGACAAGAATTCGTGTCATGGAATTTCAAGCAGACCAGATAATGTACATGATGTACATGCTTATCTCAGTGCGGCACCAAAACATATGGAGAGATGTACAGAATGTATCCGTCCTGCACACAGTATAATACCGATTTTAATGTCTTAAGCATGGCATGTGTAAGCCTTTTGCATGCCTTTAAAATTCATTACTTAATAAGCCAGATCTTTCCAGAATAGACAAAACAGTGTAGAAACGGAAGCTGATTCAGTTTTTCACACTTCAGTTTAGGTTATCCATGTTTCATTCTTGTTTCTTTTCACTAAGGTGTTGTAAAGCAAAAGTGTGGTCGTTTCTGACTTTATTCTTACTTGGCTTGTGACTCGATTCAGACTCGTCCTCTACTGACAGATCTATTTTCTGCATGTTGGTTCATTTCTACCTTTCAGACTGAAGGTTTTTCTACAATTGTATTATAATTTTCTACAATTAAAGCGGTGTTAAACCAGAGAGATTTTCTTCTGTATAATGCAGTGTTTGCAACTAACAGGACTAAAGTAAAGTTCCCTGCGAAAGACTGGCACCTGAGGCTGGAAAAGTATTGGAAAAGAAAAAGTGGCATTATGGCATGTGCAACTATAAGATGAAATAGATGATACAAGATGGAAACATAAACTGTACCCCACACACAGAACCAAAACACACATTTCACAGTACCTGTCAAAATCCTGTGCTCTCCCAGACTAGAACTGTGGCTGGCGTTAATTAAACTTAGGGTTGTCTTGTTGCTCTTGTGTGTTTCTTGCACTTTCTATTGTCCTGTCAGGTCTTGTAGTCTTGTGGTGTTTCTGTTTCTGTTTCTGTTCTTGTGTTGCATCATGGTCCTGGAGGCATGGATGTATATGGTCGAAATGACAATAAAGTATACTTGACTTGACCTGATATGTTGTTATGGTTATTTTTGCCTGCCATAGTGTAAAAGTGGTATCACACAGAATGGTGGGATTTTTGGGCTGATGACTGACTGACTGTGTCACTTTATCTGACATGGAGTAAGTTGTTGCTGCTGCTTGAGATTTTAGATGCAGCAACAAATGGCTTCATTGATGGTGAGTGAGCGCATCACATACCAAGCATAGCCTATCGGCCCTGTGATCTTCCAGTCAGTGGCAAATTTATGTTTGTGTGACTTGGAACGTCAGAGGCGAACCGCAGCTGCAGCCTTTGGGCTTGGCTGCTCCTAATTAGCGAAGCAGCATCATCTGCCACCATGACGTCCATTCACATCCTACAAACACCCTTTCTTGTTCATGTAGAGCAAAGAAAATCTGCTGGACTGAGGTGATGTTAGGTGAGCTGTGGGTTATGAATTCACAATTTGTTTGTTATTAGTTATCACTGTATTGGCTTTTGCAGTACTCACAATTAGTGTATGGGGTCCCAAATACCAATTTTTAAAATGTATTTGTCCGAATGCCGTATTCATAAAAAACACATTATTTGTGCCTATCCGAATACCGTATTCGAGTTCGGCTCCACCCCTAGTTACAATATTTCAAAAGATTTCTCCTGACCCACCACTGTTTCAGGCTAACATTTCTGGGGGTGCTCTTTCTTTGTGTGTGCCTGAGGACTCGGTACGGTGCCCCATGGCCTGAAACTCCAGTCTTGGCTTGGCCTGGTTTGCTCACAGCAGTGACTATGACAGGCTAAACAGGGAAAACAGCTTGACGATGTGTATTTTTATTCTTGTTTTATAGAAGTATATTCTCAGCTGTTACTCTTTATTTAAAACACGTTTAATCAATGAAAATGGAACGTCCAGTCACATCATGGAATAACCCACAGTACTAATATGTTGTACTTGTCTTGCATCCTTAATGTGCTTGATAGCATAAATATATATGCATACACAGCCAGAGAATTAGCACTATCAGGCGTTTGTGTTGAAGAAGTGTGCTCTTGTGATAAGGCGCTGACCCTGGTGGCCGCTGGCCATCTGGATGGATTGCTGGCACTGCGGGTCTGCAGAAGCCCTTTGTCAGGAGAGAGAGGGAGAGAGAGGGAGAGAGAGGGAGAGAGAGGGAGAGAGAGGGAGAGAGAGGGAGAGAGAGAGAGAGA
>JBBMFX010000037.1:6457531-6483731 GCA_037832545.1 Rhabdalestes septentrionalis | reverse complement strand
TTTTTCTTTCCTGTGGTGTGTGTGTGTGTGTGTGTGTGTGTGTGTGTGTGTGTGTGTTCAATACTGAGTTCTATGCAGCTGACTACCTCTTTTGTCAGTAGGTTAGAGTTTGAAAACAGCCCGACACAATTAAAAATAGGGGTGTACAAATGCATTAGAAACTGGGGACTTGACTGTATGAACTTTGAAATGTCATAATGGGTTACATTTTATGTAATTTTATTTCATAGTTTTTCTTTATATTATTCATTATTTAGGTAAATATACAATTCCCCGCTATTTCCCAAAGTAAAAAAATTATTTGTACACTGTATGGATGATTATATATATGAATTGAATTGAATTGAATTATTAATGTTAATACTTTCTCCAAATAGGTTTCCTACATTTTCCACCCTCTGTTTTAGTACAAGCATTAACACACTTAGTGACTTAGTGACTGTAACACCCTTGTTCATATGTTCCTCTGATATATCGATTATACTGAGTCTGAAGATGTTCGGACAAAACCTGCATGGACCAAATCTAAGACACTTTGACACAATTTGCCAAATGTAATATATTGGAAAGAAAATACTGAAATGATGCATGTGCAGATGTTTTGGTACATTTTCAGTTAATCTACTAGTCTTGTATTTTTTAAATGAATGCCACATAGTCAGTGAAGAAACTGTATATTAAAAGAAGACAATGATCCAAAACATACATCCAGATCAGCCTCGACCTACTTCAAAAAATGATCTTTGTTGTCCCCAAACTTGAGTATTATTGAGTACATGTTGCTAAGCATTGAATATTTTTTCATATTTTTGAACAAAATCGAGGAAAAGTGGATTCAAAATTGGATTAATAACATGGGTTCGAATCCATCCTTCAGCACACCACCACTGAGTTCCTGAGCAAGTCTCTTAACCCCAAGCTGCTACCAGGAGACTGTCCCCTGTAGTTAGGGATTGGAAATCGTTTTGGATAAAAGTGCCCCCTAAATGGCGTAAATGTAAATACTGCATTAACAGTGTCCAGACTTACGCACGTGCCACATTTATTGTTCTATATATGAAAATTGATCCAATGAAATGTCATACTTGTGTCATACTGTGTTCCCTTTATGGAAATCATATGATTTTGTGAGCCCTGTGTTCACATGATAATAATAGTGTTATTGAATTACTGACAGTAATAAACACTCTCTTATGAAACTCATTTTGTCCACTAATGTAGCTAGAACCAAATGCACTCTTTTTAATCTCAAAAATCTTTCTTTAGGGTCAGATTTGTGCAGATTAAACAACCTTGCTTAATCGTGATTATTGCAGAAGATAATAAAATGTTTTCATTGTTGGCCGCCTGAAATTTAATCATATTGATGGTGATAAGGTTCAAGGTTTAGTGGTGCACTGAATAATTTCCTAATGGACAGATTGTTAGGACAAACCCTTAATACCCTAATAATACTTTAATAAGGGTATTGATGCTAAATGAATTCAAAGGTATTTCTTAAATATATAAAAAATTGCAGACTCCCAAATCTCAGTGCAAGCAGGAGCTTCAGTTCTCGTTCTAAATGCACACAGTTGATGCAATGAGTAGGACAGGGACTCTCATAATGCATTCATTATTAATGGCTGGCTTTGGAAATGCTGGTGCATTAAATTTGAATGCTTTTGCAGATGAAGCACAGGCTTGGGTGTTGCTGTATAGAGCCACCTGCTCTCAAAAAAGATTTTAAAAGGTAACTTCTTAGGAAAATAGTGTTGAATTGTGGATATGTTCTGGATTTTGTCTGTTATCTCTCATTTCAGGCCACTTGTAAGACCTTGACCATACTGTTGTTGTCACATTGTTACAGTAGGTAAAAAAAGCAGGAAGTAATAAACTCAGTATGGCGGGTTCCCAACTGTCAACACTTTTGTCTAAGTAAGCCGAAAAGGAAATCTTTTATTATGATTTGAATATACTGAAAAGTTCTTTTGGCCTGTTTATTGAAACAAATGGGAAAAGATGTAAATATTTGCAATATTAAACTATTTTAAATATAATTGTGTAAGTATTAATGGAATTATGTATTTACATTTAATGGCTGAACAAAACTCATGACAAAACTCATGACTACAAAAATCAGAGAAGGAAGTCTTGTGTTCTTCATGTCATGGTATAATGGTGTAAGTATTTATAATATCACATGTGTTCTGCCACGCTGTTCTTAAACTGCTTTATTTAATTGCACTAATTCTGGTTTGAATATAGACTTCTGAAGCTATGGTTCATTCTGTAGTCAGTACCATGGATATGTGAGGAACTGCGTGTACAAGCTCATTTTCTATAGAAGAAATTAATTGTCACTGTCAAGAATGTTTATTTTTTTGTTTATTATTCCGATGACTTGCGTGACTTCAAAGGTCTATTGGAAGATTTTGCCCCACGTTTGATGATACGGGAGACCAGTCATTGTTTACATGAGGCATATCTCAACCGATATGCATGAAACACTGTTGAGATTTTGGGCATGTGAGCTTTGTGAACTCAATGAATCTCTGTAAGTTACTCTTACATATAAAGCCCTTCCCTCCTGAGCGATGCACATGTGTATATGTACATGTTCAGTTGTATGGATGGAGATCATGGAAAGAGTAAGGTTTTTGTGAGCAAACGCCTGAGATACCTTCTAAAATTCTTATTTCACCTTTTCTTTCCCTGATGTGAAGCCTGATAGCCTGATGCTACTTTGTTGTGCTATTCTTTATCACATTTAAATCAGCATGTGTATCACTATCATACTATTATGTGATATAGTCTACCATGTGCAGTTTATTTATTGGGGGCTAAAGCATTTATTCTTACTATCGTGCTAAAAGTATCATTATGTGCAATATCTTATTCTGTGCAGTAGTCTTACCATGTGCAGTGCCATGTTAAGTTGTCTTAATGAGTGCTAAATCATTTCATGATGTGCAAAATCTTATTATTATGTGCAATAGTCTTACCACGTGAATATCACTCATGGTGACTGTATTACTTATATGCTACTGATATGTACAACGTGAAGTAACAAACTCCTTATTACCATTTGTGTCATTAGTAATTCACTTAACCGTAACTTATTCATAGTGTTTATAATCAGCATTTCTGTATATAGCATATTGTTTTCCAGACTGAAGTTTTTTTCCTGCAATATTATTCTTGACTGTGTGTCTCTGTGTGTCTGCCCGGTCATAACATAAGCAATTTCCTCCAGGATCAGTTTTCTGATTCTGGCTTCTTGATCTTTTTGCACTTTGTGTAGTCCTGTCCACAGTCTTGTAGTCCTATGTTGTGCCTCACCATGGTCCCGTAGGAAAATTTTTTTGTGTGTAACTCTGTACTGTGTAGATGGTTGAAAAGACTGGAAACACCTACTTGACTTGACCTGATTTCGAAGCTAATATCGCTAGTGTTGCCCCACATTCCCTTAGCACAGTTCTACTTGATAAATATTGCCGCTACCAAGCAGGACAGTTATGCACCAATCCCTCATCCCCTTTGTTTTAACTAGTTCCTTTGAATCGTGTCTACCTTTTATTGTTCTCTCTCGGCTTTATGCTAATTTGCATCCCGGTGACAGCGGCTGCCAGGTGGCCTCAAAGGCGGCCAATGAGGCTGCCATCCCTGTGAAGGCTGATTGAAAGCTTGATGGTTGCCCTGGAGCCTGGAGAGGGGAGAGAGGGGGCTAGGAAGAGGGCTCTGAGCGAGCGTCCCGCCGTGAGCAAGCGTCCCGCACGGATCAGAGGAATGCACCAGATGGTGAGCTTGGCATAGCCACACGAGTACAGGGGACCGGCAGCCTTCATTCTAAAAACGCTCCACTGCCCATGCTATGTGTCCGAGGCCACCTGGTGGGTCCATCTACCTGAGCTGGAGAAAGAGCTTCTTTATTTTCTCTTTGTCTCAGCGCTCAGGCATGGCTAGTGGACATGAGATCGTAATTCCATGCTCACTTATATGTTTATATATCCCATAGTCACTTACATTATTTATATAATATATATTTCATATTTTTAAGTTTGGTCATGAAGTGAAGATTCAGCCAGAAAGCCAACTAAATGGATTTTCCATCTTCCCGCAAATGTATTCCATGAGTCAGGACATATCTCTGCAATTTGAGCTTCTTTAGTCTTGTGGTGGTGCTGTGAGACTAATGTCATTAACAAGTCATGGAGGTTTATAGCTGCTAGCTTAGTGATGCCCAGATCCTGCATTTAGTTTATTTTGTGCTGAGTTAAATTTGTGCTGGCTTCAAGAGGGCTAACACACTTTTGTCCTTTTTTTAAAATAGAAAATATTGTGCAAAATAGTGTCAGAAACAACATAAGCAAGTCTGTTTAAAGTGACATAAAAATTCAGCATAATTTGATGTGGATAATAGTCATGCAGCTTCATATGGTGTAATTTTTGTATGGATTCGAAGATGACCTTGAGCTAAAACAAGAAAATCAGTTGGTTATTTGTCCACTGTGGAGTTTCATAACTTTTTAAAAATTTAATTGACAATTTCCCTCTAAATACTGTAATTGGCACCAGGTCATGTGTTTTTTCAATGATGTGCTCCCCATCTGAGGACGTTTTGTACTTTTCCAGTAGACATGTCATGCAGTTTTAAGAGAGAAGTACACAAATATGAAAACTAAAATAACAGCAGTCCTTTTAAAAGAACACACTCAGAAGCACAGAGGCTGGCGAGATTGATCAGACACTGCCCCATTGACTTGCTACCGGTAGTTGGGCTGCTTGGAGTGATTACCTTTATATCTTTCATTTAATGCTTCACAGAAGTGCTGAAGAATTTGGACTGCCTGTTTACTGGTGGGAACACTGTTTGTGTGCGGTTCACCTTTAAATATTCCTGGTATGTGGATCTCTGGTTCTGACAGACTAGCTGTGAGGAGAGGAGGAAGAATTGTTTACTATGAAGGCCAACCTTGTGTGAGCGGCGAACTTCCCATACACACAGCTATTAGCCTCCTCTGGGGATTTCACATGCTCGGGTTATGTTTGCATTTTTGCACTCAAATAGTTTTCCCATAGCCCCAGAACAGCAACTACACTGCAAGTCAAACTAGAATGCTTCATTTGGATTATTTTACCTTTAAAAAAGTAGTGATATATACATTTGTTATCACTATGCATAATGTTATTGAGATGCTGTAGTGATTGCTTATCATTATGTGTGTGTTTGTGTGTTTGTGTGTGTGTGTGTGTGTGTGTGTGTGTGTCTGGCTGAACATTATATATCAAAATGTTTTGCCTTATTTTGAATTTGTATGAATTTGAAATGTCAGTTTTTCACTGTTACAAATGAAATAAGAAGCAAAAGGTCAAAGCTATTTGCTGACATTTCTTGCTTGGGCTGGCCTGATTTGCTTTTTACAAGCTTTGGGTTATTTGTTAACATTTCTGAAACAGTATATGAGGAGGTCTCAAAATCCCTATTCAAAATGTATATTTATGTTTTCAAATGAATCATAATTTTACGTGAGAAACAGACCCAGCTTCTCTGCACCATATTTTGCTATAGAAGCTGTTGTTGGAGCCATTTTAGTTGTTTGTTTTATTTGGTTGCTTTTGTTGCTGTCTCATCCACTGAAGTCAGCCATCAAACAGGTTTATGACCTTTGAGGCGAGGTAATGTGGATGCCTAAATGAAAGCCTTTATTTTAATTTATCCATCTTTCTGTCTGTCTGACGCTCTGTCTATGTATCTGTCTATCTGAATCTCTGCCTATCCATCTGTCTGACTGTCTGTCTATCCATCTATCTGACTCTTTGTCTATCTATCTGTCTATCTGACTCTCTGTCTATTTATCTATCTGACTCTCTGTCTTTCTGTCTTTCTATCTGTCTATCTATAATTTTCCATTGGCCATGTAGTCACAGTCACCATCTTAAAACGTAATATAGGCTTGAATGTGATCAATGATTAAATATTCAAATTATTACTATCTGGCCAACTTTGGATAACTATTAGATGAAGGTTCATGAACAAATCTTCCACGGTAAGAAGAACAGGTTTTTTTCCAAATTTTTTCCAAGTTCTTTTCCAAACTGTTAAACAAATGTGTTGAAAACCTATGAAAACTTGTTAGCTTCAAACGTGGTTTAATCCTTTGATATTCATAACTTACATTTTTATTTCCTTTAGTCCATGTATTCTGTGTGCTTGACTGAGTGGAAATCTGATGAAATAAAGACATTAGACTCTAAAGTTGCTAAATGGATTATTAAATTGGGCACATTTAACAACACAAAAGAAACTCCAAATACATTCTTGATAATGTATGGAATCAAAAGACCAAAACTGAAAGCTTTTAATTTACAAGCAGTTAGAAAATCTGTTAGATGTATAAGCATAAATACACAGAAGTTAATCACTTTAGACCAGTCAGAGTAAGTGCTGTGGCATTTCCTGTGCTATACCAAATTTAGCAGCTGGATGAATTTGTTGAACAGCTGAAAGATCTGAGTGCTGATGAATGCCGACAGCACAACAAGGGCATGCAGATGGTGTGTTTATTATTCTCAAGTTAGGTCTTATGTCAGTTAATTTTTCAGTCATGCTGTTTTTACAAAGAAAATGGTAAGATTGGTTGGAAATGCCAGCTGTTTGCAAATGCCAGC
The DNA here is from genome assembly GCA_037832545.1 of Rhabdalestes septentrionalis. NCBI lineage: Eukaryota > Metazoa > Chordata > Actinopteri > Characiformes > Alestidae > Rhabdalestes > Rhabdalestes septentrionalis. The sequence goes on along the minus strand of JBBMFX010000037.1, from coordinate 6,477,080 downwards.
TGCACAATATGTTCACGTTAATGGACACTGAGCAATAAAAATGCTCAAAAACAAAAAAATAACTAATATATTCATATAAACTAACCAATTCGAATATATGATTGAAAGGCTAAACACTGTTTTATAAGTCATTGCAAAACAATGAAAAACTGTATTCAAAACATTCTGATAGGCCTGTACTTGGAATACTGAACCAAAAATTCTCTCTTAAGACAGAGGTTATTAAAGTCATAATATATCATTTCCACAAATGTGAGAATAAGAGTGTCAATAAAGAAACATTTTTAAAATGAGAACAATCTTATTACAGTTTAAAGAACCTTCAGATAATATAAACCTTCTGTACCGATTTGAGAGTTTCCTAGAACCGCACATTGAGGTCGAAAACCATTCAGGAGCCAACATATGCAAGAGTAACTTATGCAAGAGTGTATGTACTGCTGGGCTCAGTCCCACAGGTGTCCACGCTGCAGATTTTGTAGCAGCAGTGTACACTATCTGTGTTGCTGAAGTGTTCTCTGACTCCAAGATTTATTCTGCTGTGGCGTGCTGCAAAGGAATGTACTAGCCTCAGGCATCATCAGCACACGCTGCACTCGGCTGAATATTTTTCTGCTCATTACGGAGCCGACGGACAGTGAGGTTTCCTTTCCAACCTAAAGAGCCAGCAAAGTCATTAAAAACAGACTAAGCTGCGATGCCAGAGAAGCTCACATTTATTGTTTACTGTCCCGGGGCGGCTCAAGCTATAAAGATGGAGCCGTCATATGATGGAATGATAAATACGAATCAGAGATGGAACAATATCACTTTTTCTTCTCTGGAAACAATACTGATGCTAAAGCCTTCTTGGCCAATGCGGATATCAGTATATAATTTTGTCTTTAAAAACTATTAGGCTTCTAGATGCATTCTGTGAAAACAGTGAAAGTAAACATTCTTACGTGAAGATTAGACAGTGTAAACAGGACAAAATTCTTCCTCTGCTTTAAACGTATTCACCAAGTGAAGCAGCAGGCAGCCAGAAAGACAGCGCCCCGGGATTGTGGGGACAGTACCTTACTCAAGAGTACCTCAGAGCAGTCTTGGGAATGTGAAGTGTGATCGTATGGTTACTGTAAAACCCGGGTTTGGAGACTCTCAGTCTCAGCCCCTGATCAACTCATCAAATATACTCTGCACTGAATTTTAATGGACATATTGGCTTTGGAATTTTGTCAAAATTCTATACAGGCTCTGACGAGAAGCGATGCCGAAAAATGGGTGGAATAATAACAATAAGCATGAAACTTTAGAAGAACAATAGTTTGACTGCTTCCACAATCTAAATGATGTAGTGCTGAATGGAAACTGATACAGAGGATAAAAATATGGAATTCCAGTGGCTGCTCAATCCAGGCCAAAGGATTCCAAACACTACTAATATGTGCTTTGGTCACAGACATACATTTGCTGTTGAAATGTGCTTGAGCCATGAGTTTCTAATTGGAAATAAAAGTGCTTGAGCCACAAATTTCTGACTGTGTTGGAGCTGTGGCGTTACAATACATTCATTGATTTAAAGGTAAATGTAGAAATTATGGCAATTGTTTTGTGATCATCATCAAGCTATAGTTTCATACAGTTAGTGTGTAATAGTAAGACTTCCCGGGCAACGTAAGGGTATGTTTCAGACAGACTGATACCTGTGTAATAAAAAAATAATTGTTTTCCAAACCTTCAGAGCTGTGAGAAAATGGCTGGGGCTTTTTTGCCTCTCTGTTGCAAATGAAAACTTTCCTGATGTTACAGAATATGTAACTACTAAATATATTTACTGTTAAATAATAGAAAAGGAATCTTGAAATATATATTTTTTCAAAAACCAACAGCCTGATTTAAGCAAACTCCAAACTGTTTAAATTCAGTTCAGCTCTTTCACATAAAAGATGTATAAACTCTGCAAAAAACACAATCTTTAGATGAAAGGAATTGTAACTGTAGCATAACTCTTAGCAAGCTACTTGTTGTTCTTTTGTTAATGTTGAGACTGCTTTTTTTCAATGACCTAATTCACTTTAGTTTGTTGTGCTACGAAGAGTTCTGTGATATTTCAACTATCAGTCAGATACCAACAGCAGTTTGCCTTGTGTCACCCCAGTACAGAATTTTGGAAAGGTGCCGTCTGTAATAAAAATCAGCTGAAATAAATATTAAATTCTGTCTTCATACTGGTGTCAAATGAATCAAATATCATCTTCACTGTCCACAGGTCATGTTCTGTTTGTTTGATTTACTAATGAAGTTGCTTTGGGATTTTATTTAATTTTTTAAAAGCACTTGATGTACAGTGCACAATAAATAAAAAATAGCATTTTATCCTAACGGCTGATTTATATTGCTCGTAAACTGTTATCAAGGCTGTGGATGAAGGTTTTGAAAATCTTCATTGTAAGCAGTGCTAGAAATGTCAGTGCTTATAGCCTGTTTTCCTTCCTGATCCTGAACATAAGTAGGGGTCAGCGGAGGGCACTGAGGGGGAGCAGGTTCTCTATTAGATTTAGATTGCACATTTCCCCCAAAGGAATACGGTCAAGCCTTCAAGTTCATTTTGTTTTCCTTCTCTCTCTCTCTCTCTTTCTCTCTCTCTTTCTCTCTCTCTTTCTCTCTTTCTCTCTTTCTCTCTCTCTGTTTCTCTCTTTCTCTCTCTCTCTGTTTCTCTCTCTCTCTTTCTCTCTTTCTCTCTCTCTCTCTCTCTCTCTTTCTCTCCGTCTCTCTCTCTCTATCTCTCTCTCACCCTCCCTCTCTCTGATTATTCTGTCCATTTCTGTAGTTCACGGGTAAAATAGAAAAAAATAACAGCTTACGATTTGCATGTTTATTTTTAGTATTTCTCAAACGTTAGTGCAAAAATATTTGTGATATCAGACATTTGAACAGTTTCCACTTTTCTGATAAAAACATTCCCAAACGTGACAACCGCCAAAGGAAAAAAAAACCCTGCACAAAAAAAGAAACTCCATTGTGTGAAGAAAATTGTCTGTTTAAGTTTGATCTAGTCTTTTCTTGGAGATTGAAACATAAAAGCAAAACAATTATTTTTTTTCCTTCTGTACCTTCGGTTGTTTGTGGTGCAAACATGTCTGAAGTTTTCAGTAAAAGACCATATTACTAACTTTTGCTAGATACTATTGAATAAAACAGTGGTGTCGTTTATTGGTGGCATTCCTGAAAAGCTTCTGGTTAAAGGAATCCGAAAGTACTTTGGTAAAGCCTGGTTTGCTATTGATCCTAGAGAGCAGATTGAAGATGGAATGGTCAGCTTTTTTATAGGCTTCTAGTTTTGCATTGGCCTCTGATGGTGTTTGATTTGCTTTGATATTCCTGGTATCTGAGCTGTATTCGGAAAGTGTTGCTGTGGCCTTTGAAGTGCACCTCTATATTGAAGGTAAAGAAGCTTTCATCTTTGGCATTGTCCCAGTAATCCAGTTCCTTTGATGTACCAATGTAGAAATGAGCCCAAAGTGTGGAGGCTGGATGGTGGCCAAGGGTCAAGAAGAGAAACTAATCAGCTTCTGGCGTGTTTCTAGGTGACCACAGTGGAGGACCTGGCCATGCCTTGGCTGCTGAGTGGGTCAAAACTGACCAAGGAGCCCACTACCCTGCTGGATCTCTGCTATGGCAAGACAAATAACCTAAACCTCCAGCAAGTGGTAAGTCCATTAAATTGATGCCTCTTGGGTAATATGTTTCATTTGACACAGAGTTATCTGAGCGTCAGACCTTCATCTGTCTTCACCCCCACATGTGATGACAGTCAATTATTTTTTTGGTGGGAGGTGGGGCAAAGAGCAAAGATAATGTCTTTGTGTGATTTACAGAGAATTTTCTCCACTGTCTGTCTTGGAAAGCTTCTCCAATTCCAGTTTCTCACCAGTCTGTCTGGTTTCCAACTCTCCCCTTAGTGGCCATTCTCTTTTGATATCACATGTAGGATCCAAGTCAAGCTTGAGCGATGCTACTTCAAAAATCACAACACATGTTTCTATACTCATTCCCATTATTTCAAAGAACTGTGACGGAAGTGTACACACTTTTATGTGTTAATGCTAAGTACAATATTCATCTCTAATAATTATTAGTGAGTTCGCAGAGCCCACACTGCTGTGCTTATAAACAGCTAATCACAGAGATGATCAGGGGCCGAATATTGATCATTTAACAAATCGTTTTTTGTTGTTGTTATGAGTATATGGGAGAGATATAGCATAAGCATAGTGATGTCACACCTGTGATGGCTTTAAAAAAAAAAAAGCACAAAGTAAGACACACAGCAGACTCATAAACAGACACTAAAGCTAAGGTCATAATAAAAAAGGGGTGTATATAAAGTGTTTGTTATGATTAAATTGAAAATAATCAGCCTGTTAATGCAGCTATATGTGCTTTCAGCCGTCCTTAACCATAAATGGCTCGGTAAGAGCTGGCGAGTTCAAGCCCCCATGTTGGTACAGTGGCACCGCATCAGAATATCTCTAGTTTAGGTGTGTGCGTGTCCCCAAACACTGCTTTTATAGCAACCATGCACTTCAGATTTTCACACCAAAATGCATCTAGTTAACATTGCTAGCTCTCTTGTCGAACCTAAAGCATGTTTGTTCATATAGGTATTTTCATGCAGAAAGGCAAATAAAACAAGCTTAATACAAATATATAAAAATTGTAAAGGTCTAGGCTGATTGTGTCAAACACATGTAGTTCATGAAATAATCTGTGACCATAAAGTTGCTTGGCAGCCATGGCCTACTGGTAACAAACTGCATTGCTTGGCGAGAGATTTTCTGAAATGGACCAGGCCTGGCGAATACCACTAATTCTGAGACCTGAACCAACTGGAAAATGCTCACATGTCCTAACAGAGATGAAGAAGACGGACACAGGTTTAATGTGCTTTGCGGGGATAAACTAGTATTTTACACATCTAATTCAATTAAGTAGAATATACAGGCACAGGGCGCAGTCCTTCAAATAAAAACAAATCAGCTGCATAAAAAAAAATAACTTGAAATGGACCCAAGCAATATATGACAAAATATATTGCACAAAATCCAATAAATTATTGATTGGTCTGTGGTACATTTTATTACACTACATTTTCTTGATGTCTTATAAAACTGGTAAGTGACTCAAAGCAAAATTTGCATTCATCTTCCACAGTGAAGAGGTGCTGTTATGTATAATACATATCCTTGGGTTCAATGATAATAATATCAGTCATGTGCAAATATAGTCATATTTCGATTGTTATTTGGATAACTTCATTTAGAGTTGTTCAGTCGTCATGTAATTGCCTATACAGCAATTTGGCTGCAGTTGCAGTTGCCCCTTGGAGACGGTTACAGAACTTCAACTATAATTTGTAATCTCTTTCACGAAGAAAACATTGCCTGCTGGGCTCCCAGCAGAATTTGGGATGTTCTTCTTGAAATGCGCTGGCACACTGTGGGGTTGATTTCTCTGCGGCTCTCTTGGGGCCCACCTCAAAGCACGTTACTCTTGGTTAAAAAGCTTGAGGCATTCAGTAACCTGAATCATCTTGCAGCAATCTTGATGGCTGCCAAAATTGCAAGGGAATGCAGCGCTTTATGGATGAATCACAAAGCCTGTGGATTTGAAGGGGGCTGGGCTGCGGCCTCTGGAGTGTTCACTTACTTAAAAAACACGTAGCTGTGTGCTACGAGCCATTGAATGGCTCTATTGACTTCTCCAGAGATTCCCTAGGTGTTTCACATATCTGACACATTTATAAGGCACTAGAAGTCATCGAATATCTTGGTGAAACAGGCTTCGCTGGTGTGGATAAAAGGAGAGGACTATTCGCTTGTAAACACTGAAAATGAAAGGAAATTCTCCTTATTTGGTTGAAGGTCAATCCTCACATTCCACTTGTATCTTCTTTAGAAAAGCCTTTGTGGACTTCTCTTAAGTTTCCTAGGAAATCTATATGCAGTTTATATGAAATAAGTTATAAGCCATTTGTCACTTTCATATACTCTAAGCCTTCTACAATGGAGAAGCATATTGTAATTGGATTGGGAAATGATGTGTCATTCACAGCTGTGGCCCTGGAATGGTGTGAAGATCTTTTCTGTGGCTCTGGATGTCTTCCTCTAGGTGTTTGTCGAGTAGTTTGTCCTTGCCCTCTCTTCTGCTTTGTGAAGCTTCAAGAGAGATTTCACCCTAAATTGCTCTCCGGTTCCTTTCCCATTTCAACACCCTGCCATTCTCCACAGTGGACGAAATAACAACAGGGAATGTCATGAAGCAATTTGAATTTAAAGTGGATTTTCCTTTGACCAGCTTCCCTGGAGGATTGCATCCCAGCTGCACACTGGCAGTTCGAACATCTGACAATAGAATTTCACGTATAAAGCTCCACAGGCCTGTGACTTCATCATCTCTGTTCACCAGGCAGTTTACACTCTAAAAATTATTATTATTTCCAATGATCACTGCAGAAATTTGATTTCCAAATGCAGACTCTTGCCATGGATGTCAAAATTAGACCTCTAACAGCGATTGGCGAGTGGTCTAGTTCAGCATGGTTAATTTCAAGTTAAAATATTCTAATGTTCTATTTAACATACGATGTGTTTTATTTTTGTCAGATTGGGAGGTGGGAGCAACTTGGGGATGTTGGAGTATCACCTCCAAACCTCTAATGACATTTAAATGAGGCCTCATATGGTGCAATGTTAAAGTCATTAAAGGCAGAAGAGGCCGCCGCAGTGTTTTTGGGTTAACTCATTTGAAATGGGATTCAGATAACAGATAGCGTGCATCTGCCACTTAACAGATCTGATCCATTCTAATTTTCTTCAACTGCATTTGAAAAGCATTCTGTTCATTCTGTTAAAGCACTCAGCGACGCCTCATTATTATTACTGCGATTTGTAAATGTAATTGATGCTGTTGTCTTGGCTCCATTTACAGAGGTTTGGTGTGCAGGCTTTAATTTGAATTTCATTTCATTTCTTTCTTTTTGTCTTTTCTCTTGATTTATTTTTTTATGCACTCTTCACTTTTCATGTCTTTCTGTCTCTTCTTTTAATTCTTCCTTTTTTCATACTTTCATTCCTTCATTCATCACTTCTTGTTTTCTTTTTAACTCTGTCGATCCTTTCTTCCCTCCCTTTCTGTAATTCCTTTGATCTTTTATTCCTCCTCACATACTTTATCCTTTCCTTCCTTCCTTCTTTCCTTTCTCTTTCCCCTTTCTTTTTAATGTTTTCATCCTTCCTTCTTTCATTCTTTTACTTCTTCCCTCCATTTATCCCTCCTTTTCTGTAATTCCTTCCATCATTTTCCCTCCACCCATGTTCTCTCCCTTCCATATTTTCTAACTTCCTTCTCTTCTTTTCTTCCTTCCTACACATTCATAATATCCATAATGTTCACCATTATCCCTAAACTGCTTTTGGGAAATTCGTTTTTCTCTCACTGAGCAACTCGAACTGAGATGATTTGTCCAGCTGATCCTGTTGATCCTGTTTGCTGAGAGAGAGATAGAGTTGAAAGCAAACGGGGATGAGTGTGTATGGTTGGACAGATGGGAAACACATGTGGATGGACAGACCTGAGCTCAGTGATGACTCTCCCATTCCACTTTCTCTCTCTTTCTCACACACACTCACACTCACAACACACACACACACACACACACACACACACACACACACACACACAGAAATACACACTCCTCACCCTTCACCTACATGGCTGGAGCAGCTGTCTGCATTTGTGTCCCTCTCAGTACTGCTGGCCAGAATCTGTAGAGATGGATGTTTTCGGTCTCACCTCTCTAAGCCCTGTGGTCTTCCGCCCCCTCGCCATTGGCATGCCAAGCTCAGCCTCTGCTACTGTGTGTAAAGCTGTGAAGTGAGGCTGTTCCAATGCTGGATTCTTTATTCTCTTTGAATTCCCGCTCAGATAACGTTCTTTTCCTGGTCAAGATTAGCGAAACAGGGCATAAGCTTTCGAGATATGCCAGCATTGTTCATTCAGACCCATACCAAACAGAGTCTCTCAGCGATGTTGTCACGTTCCATCACGTCTTTGGAATGTTGGAAAGGCTCAATAGCTGTAGAGTTATATGCAAGTCTGCGTCTGGAACACGAGAAGGGGTGAGAAGTTGAATTATGTTTATCTCTCATGTTTTGGATGTAGACGATGTCTGATTTAAGCACGGGATTAGAACATAATATTTAGCTTTCCTATATCCTGCTGTAAATCCTCTAGCAGCTTTTCTGAACCATGAACAATTGCATATTGGGCCTACCTTGCCTCTGCGCTGGCACTTAACTCCCATGCTTAAAGCTGCTAGCATTTATAAGGCAGTTAGATATGGGGAACGTGGAGGAGAGGTATGTCATCTGGAATAATTTCACACTTAAACCTATTCCAGCCATGCCGGAGCACCATGTGTGCCCACTAAATCAAGCCTTTGGCTGCCCACATTACAAATTGGTCATAAGTCCACTGTAATGGAGAGCATATGAGACCTGTAGTCTCTTGGCTCTGACAGTATGGTCAAGGGGCAAGACTGGTCTTTTTTTTTAAGGGGGCTTTTTGTAAGTCTGCCAACGTGGAGCAGAAGAAAGACTGCGGAACAAATCAACACCAAAGTGGTTTGCACCAGATGGACAGCTGCAAAGGTGCAGCAGATTTGAGAGGCTATGCCGTGATATACAAATATGTGTGTGTATATATATATATGTATGTATATGTATGTATATTTGTATATTATTATATATATAGTATATATACATACTAAAAATAATACAATTAATAAGATAAAATAAACCTTTATTAGTCCTTCAAGTGGGAAGTTTCCATTGTTACAGCAGAGGGTTGACACTTCAAATGTAAGAGCAGCAAAAAAGCCCCCCAAAATAGAATAAAGCTATGCATAAAACTGTAGTATAAAAAAGCACATGCTACAAATAATAAAAAAATTCAAATATGTATGCTCACCAGAGAACCCCCCACTTCATGGTTCATGGTGCTTAGATGTGTTTTTGGTTGTGTATCTGTGGCCAAATGAAAGGTGTTGCTTGCAATTAGAACAATTTTATTAAAATTTTCCTGTTTGTTTCTGGTACACTCTAAAAATACAGGTTCTCAACGGGTCCTAGGATGAAAAGTTTCAGGAAAACATTTAATTGGGGAAGGAACTTTTAATTGGTGAAATATGAGTTTCAATCCTCTGAGAGCTCCTTTAGTGAACCAAAAGTAGTTATTCTGTTGCTTCAGTTCAAAGAGGCATTTTTGGTTAAAAATCATCGGAATATTCTATCATCAAGATCCGAAAACCTTATTTATCCCGGAGGCAAATGCACAAGTTATTAATAATAAATATCCTTAGATATTAATAACATTATTTTCAAAATAAACTTTCTTTACTTACAAAAATGAAAAGCAGCCATATTTTTAAAAGTTTCCCTTGAAATCTATTCTAAATTACCACCTAGGTCTGGCTTCTTTTTTTGCATGCCTGTTTTGACTATTTTTGTTTGATCCCTGTTTTCATGGATGTCACGTTGCAGCCGTTTCCTTGGCTGTTCTTTGGTCATGATCTGACTGTTATTATTCCTGTCACCTTCAGCTACTTCATGGCGTACCACAAACAGAGGCCCCCTATTCTGTTGACGGCTCTAACTAACGTTTTACAAGCTCAGACCAGCAGAGCCAGTCTGCCTCAGACAGGTGCAAGGGCCCCTGCAGCCATTTTTAACCAGTCACCTGCGTCCAGCCTTTGCACTTTGATGGCTGTTGACAGTTGCTTTCTACCTCTTCTGCTTCCTGCAGAGTGCTCTGGAGTCACGGCTCAGCCAGCTGTTCAAACACCTGCATGGAATAAGACAGACCCTCAGCCTCATCCTCGCCCCTCACCAAGATCCCAGCCATCGAGGGGTACCATCCCAACAAGTCCTGTCACCTCTTGTTCCTACAGCCATCCTTGCTCGGCTACTGAACCAGTCCAGCCTCTGCTGCTCAGACCTAGACCGCTGCTGCCTCGACCTCCTGACCCTGTCCCTCATCATACCCTCGGCACCCTGGGTAAGCAGATCGCCTCCCTCCGGCCCTCCCTGTCTCATTTGACAGGGGGACCATCCATCAATGGCGCTTCCATTGTTAGCTCAAAGCTTTGGGACGTTTCAGGTGCTAGTGGTGAGGCAGAGGTTGTCCATGTTTTGGAAACTGATACATTTGTACTTGACAATTAGCCTGCATGAGGTCTTCTGAAGCCAGGCAGTGGAATGTGCATGGCGGAAGAACAGAGGGAAGAATGCAAAACAATGAAATGTAGCTGCTAATGTTGAAGCAGGTTACCCAAGCATGTAATTTAGCCTGGTCATTTACAGCTAACTGAGGTGTAGTGTAGCCACATGTACATGCTATCCGCCAGTTAGACACAAAGCAAAGGAAACAATCTCTTCACTTACACATTTATATCTACATTAAATATAATGTGATTTTTTAATATATGCATGTGAGGCGTTGTTCTTATGATTCGTATTATTCTTATAAAAAACACCAGAAACTATTTACTTTAGGACTAAGAAACAAAATGTAACTTCAATCTCAGTCCCACAGCGACCTTCCTGTCTGAAATGACATTTATCCTATTAGCGTGCAGAGAACTGTTTACTGTTATACACATCACCCCCATCTCACCTCTGACTAGCTGCCAGTTCACCTCATTCTCCATCCTAATCTGTGAGTCACACTGGGGCACTGAGCCTCAGCATGTGTCTGGTCCTGAACATACTGACTGCACTGGGGGTGAGATAGGGAGAAACGGAGGAAACATTTGGGCCATTGCTCAGCTCTTGACTCCCCTTGGACTAGCTCATCTGTGGCCCTAAGGATGAAACACACAGACCCACGTTACCCTGCCCCCCCCCCCCCCAACCCCCCTTCCAGACCCAGGGGCTTTAGGGGCGTGCATTATTCATCTCTCACTGAAATGATATGCTATCCACTTGCGACAGAGAATAATGAAACTGACACTGTTTAGAATTCTAACTCGCATCAGCGATAATCCAGAAGATGGACATCTTGAAAAGTTGCACGTATATTCCGTTTTCTGTGATGAGGTTCATTTCAGTTTTCAATAGCTATTTTTATCATTCATTACAGTTATGCATAATAAGCTTTTCTTTATTTAAGCTTGTACTGACTGTGAAAATCAGATTTACTTGGAAGTGAATAATTTCTATTTACCATATTTGAATAATCTGTTTACACTGCACGTTAAAGTTTAATACATTTTATAAGTGTGACTAATGGGATTCAGTGAAGTTAGATGCCCTAAGACAATTGAGAGATAAAATGTCAGTGCTTTCTCCTTGTCCCTTATCTAAATATGACAACACAGAGTCGCTGAAATAAGAAACAAGTCAAATGGACATGTTTAAAATAAGGGAACATATGTCATTATTTGTCACATTTTACATGAGCTGTGGAACTATAACCGTTAAATGGGCCGTTTAGCCTGTAGACATGTTACTTCAGGGACATCAGAGAGAGGGGCCCATCTGTTAACAGGACACTTTCGGTCCTATAAGCTGCGACGCTGGAAGCAAATGTGGGTGAGGTGGGGGTGTCTTCACGCAGGGCACCAATTTCTGCCTGAGCGGTGATGCACATACCAAGAACTTAATCAAGAGAGGAGGACATCCATCACTCCCTCAGCCATGCGACAAACAGCACAGCTCCAGTCAAGGAGATCTCCCAGTGGTGTGCCACCACCATGTGGACGAGATAGATGTCCCCGGCCTGTACAGTGGCCCTTTGTGAAAGTGCTGACAAAGTACCCCATCTGCTGTGTATTAGGGTAAGGATGCATGATTTATCTTGATTTGAGAACTAAATACACAAATGGTTATTAGAGATTTGTAAATAATGCCCTCCTGGTGCTCTACCCACGGTGATGATGGATCACGCCACGTTAACGCGAAGCAGTGTGTCCTGTAAGTATGTAATCTCAGTCGAGTAGGTTTACATGTTAATGTACAGGGAGTTAAGGGTACTGGTGGGTGCCTTTTTTGAATAATTACATGTGCTGGATTTCAATTATGGGATTTTAGTCATCAAGCGAGAACAAATGGGCAGGTAAGAGCCAGCGAGCAGCGGGGTCTGAAATGGAAGATAAATGGCTTTTTTGCTGGAGTGATTGAATGGAGCTCCTCATTTCCATAGCGGGCTCCTGGGGGGCCAAAAATAGGCCCCTGGTGTCTGCGATGGAACTGCAAGGAGGGAAAACTCTTTGTTGTGGACTCCCTCGTGCTCTCAGCAGGAAGAGGATGGGCTTAGAGTCCAGGAGTAACTGAAGTACCTGCCATTAAAAAAGATCCAAAGGCAGAACAGCTGGGGCCCACCAGCGGTGGGCTTTTACCTCGCCCTAAGTAGCAGCCGGATTGATCTGTGTATCTCCTATTAATATTAAGAGAGGTGTACACCACAGGCAAACATTCCTTTCTGGAGGTCTGCTGACTGAAGCTAATTGTAATTTTAGACTGTGAATACCACAGAAATGAATCCATATTCTACATTCTGTATATTCTATTCTATTCTAATCTTGGTAGGTTTTTGTTTTCAACACCAACTACACTTAACCCTCGAAACATACCTGATGCATGTTTAACTAATGATTGACAGTTCACATCCCACACATTGTTGGCCATTTCTCCTTATAATAAAGACTTTTGCTGTGTTGTCACTCTGTAAACAGAAGGTACTGTATGTTGGGCTAGGCTTATCTGAAGTGTCGAGGCAAGTTGATTTGAGGATAACATCCAGTTTTTGCAACAAAGCTGTGTGTGGGCTCTCCTGCACTAATCTGAAGGAGCTAGGTGATAAGGACTGTATGGTTTCGGAAATGTTTGTGATACCTTTATCTGATATTTCTGTCCTGTAACTGTGGTGACACCAGTGGGGCAGTGCTTGCAATCTGTATTTACATACGGTATGTACACATACTGTACATACTCCATTTTAACAGCAGTAATGGATCAGTCAGTTGTTTGTCCTTTAAACATTGTACGATATAAATTTTGCGAAGTGCAATAGGATAGAAATGTATGTGCATTTCCCAACGTTTTAGCCTTGAGTAGGCAGTGGTTAACAGGTTTATGTCTGACTTCATTCCTGTTCTGACAGAAATATGTGTGGGTTTAAGACACACACGAAATAAGCTGCTTTATCCTCACACCTTTTCAGAGAATTTCTTCCTCGTGTGGGACTGAAGTGCACCACCTCCATCCTTTTAAAGCACGTTTGATCTTCAGTGCTTTCACTAACATGGCTCTCTAACCCTCGATTTTAATTCGAAGGACCCTGAAAGTGTAGCTTTGATCTTTTATTCACACGCCATGCTCTTTAAACCTCATTAATATCTGAGTAGAATGCATACCGGAAAGAAATTGGTGTGAGAAAAAGATGTTATTAAGCAAAGGTACATGAATTGTAAAATCAGATTGTTGTTTGAATTTGTATAGAGACCCTGTTTATGTTTTTTGCTTTTATTCCGGGATAAAAAACAAATTATGGGCCCAGTGTGCATTACTGCACATTTAACAGTTCTGGTTCAGATTTTTAAATGTGGCATTGTCAATTTTTTTGCCGTGTAACAGTAAACAGCTCTTATTTGCTTAGTCAGTAACCACCTTGGAGATGAAGAGAGAACTACCTCAATGGAAAGCTGTGTTCAACCTAGCTTAGAAAGGCTCATTTGTTTGAATGTTCTCTCCACAAGCAAATTGATTTTTGTTTGCAAGTGGGATGATTCTGTACTCATTTGCTTAGCTCATGGTGAAGATGGTATTTTCTTTTCATTGTTGTGTGTGTGTGTGTGGGGGGGGATATTCTGGTGATTTTGCTGCAGGGGTTTTGAGGTGAATTAGCTGATGTTAAGCTAGCCTGAAGCTTAAACACCTGCTCCCTCTGCATGGCATCTAAATGAGCTATCTCCCTTTCTGGTGAAGCTGCGGGAAGCCTCTGTGAAAATCAGGGTAAACGAATGATGTGTGTCATTGTCATTTTTCATACACACTACAGTGAACTCCTGCATTGATCTGTCTGTTTTGTTCAGGTAGCTGAACTGCGACAAATAAAAAGAGGGTATGAGAACGGAAGATGATGGGGGGAGGAGGAGACAAAGGAAATAAATTCTGATTGACTCCCAGTGGGTGTCCCTTAAGTTCACAGAGAGGCTGTAGGTGGAAAAAAAGGTTTGATACATTCTGACACAGGAGTTCCACATCCCATGTATTGTTATCCAAAAAATCTGCACACTACAAGATGTTTCTGAAGCATCTTTTCATCATCTACTACAGAAGCACTGAAAGAATGACAAGCGAGGCTTTGGTACTATTTAAGGTTCACCTGTCTTAAATATTTCATGAAAAGATTTTTCTGCCACACACATGCACACACGTATGTATGCATGTATGTATTCTGCCACATAAACACGTTTGTACATACACACACAAACGTGTGTGTGCCCGTGTGTGGCGGCATAAGCTCCCATTGCTAATTTTGACAGATGGAGATGTAAAAACAGCTTCAAAGTGCCAGAACAATTAATTCTGTACTTTTCTATGTTGTTTATCCCAGAAGAGCTTTCCAAACCTAAAAACATTATAATATATTAATAGAGATATGATTTTGTAGACCTTTTGTTTTACCACCTGGTACTGATCAACTTTTTACTTGTTGATTTCATCCATTAGTTATTTTCATCCAAAATATGCTAGAAAGAACAGAAAAGGCTTGACAAAATTCATGTCCCATACAGATGGATATACTAAGGTGTTGTGCTGCAGTTCTACATGGAAATCAGTACACAAGTAGTTTTTGACCAGATGCTCTTTGATTCTTACATACTAGTCTGCACTGTAAAAGTAGTAAAAGTACAAACCGAAGATTAGACTTTTTTTTTTTTTTTTACAGTTCCTCACTATCACACATCATTAACAAAAATTGTTCTTTTGGGACACAAAAGTTGTTCTTTTAGGGCTGATTGGCTCCCTGTTTTTTAAGAGAGCACTTTTACCTCGACTTAAGCCATTTATTGAAGAAAACGTCAACATGTTTCCTTTGATTATGGCTTTAGGCTACTCTAGTTAGAACTTAGAGTTTTACAGCAAAGTAACCGTCGTTACTGCAGCAAACTGGTAAAAAAAAAAAAAAAAAAAAAAGACCAAAAAGAGCAGTGATTACGTCGCTTTAAAGCTGCCTCAGTAAAACGGAATCCGCTGGTGTTGAGCCGAACAAAGGGTGGATTGGTTTTGGATTGTAATCCTGCAGCAGCTGTATCCTCCTGCTGCCATCCCTGCTCACTGGGCCAAAAAACCCTAAACTCACATGAGAAGATCATTATAAATCCCAAACGGCTCGAGCTTCTTTAACCATAAATATCCCCAACCTCCCTCACCCCCTTTTTCTTTTTTTTCGACTGCTATTTCTGAAAACCCCTTGTTTTAATGAACTGGATTTTCTCCAAGTGGAAGGTTAGGCTCCGGAGCAGACACCTTATCTGTCAGAGGAGATCAAAGTAGCTCCTTGGATCTCTACTAAGCAAGCTCGACTGGTGCACCCAGCATTTAATTAGGCCCTAATTGGCACACGGCTAAACAGACCCACTGAGCAGGTGTAAACAAGCCAGGATACAATCCATGCGCCAGCAGGGATACCCCCAGGGAAAAAGCAAGCTGTGGATAGCAACGCATGGACCCAACACTTCAATATTGAAATTGCTATAAAAATATGCAGTTTGCGAGTAGAATTTTAAAAAGGCTGCAAGCTTCCATCTTCAGGTACAAGAGAACAAGGTGTAAGGCCGTACCATATCGCAAGGCCCAAGAATGCATTAATGGTTGGATACATAGAGCGTTCCTGTTTCTGTTTTGGCTGCTGGCTGAGTTACAGTTGCAGACGTCATCATTTTAATGACCCGGGAGACACGTTTGGGAGGATTCAGCAGTGTCTCCTGCACTATTCAGAAGCAGTGTGCCTTCCTTGGCTAGACGAACATGGCAGCTGTCTGTCTAGGGTTCTGTGTCAGCCATCCCTTGCTGTTCTGTTTATTTAAAATAGTAGACCGGCCAAATGATCAAATCCAGAGAGAACAGAAAACGCTTAAATCCATTATTGACGGTAGTCAAATTTTCTCTTTGCGAATGTGCCTGGTGCTGTTTTTTTCCCAGACGTGTGAAGTAGTAAACTTACCTCTGAAGCCAGAACGCATTTCGCTCTCTCAGGATGCTTTTGCGAGAGCTACTGAAGCCCTGCCAGATCTCGCCTAAACACAGCGGCAAAGAATGGCTGTGCCTAATCCAAATAACTATTTCCTTTGTCCACTTTTGCTGAGCAATGCGCTGCCTTGGCCGGCGCAAAGACGATATTTCCACTGGAAAACATAATAAAGAGGTGAGGCTTCAAAGCAGCCGTGGCCCGTGTGCAGCCAGCAAGGTTGGTCCGAGTTAAGCCTTGTCATGACAATGGATGATGTTTATCCGTTGCTGCTGAATAGCTCGGGGCCTTGTAGAACACTGCTCACTATAAACAGTGAAGGAGCAGGCTTTTAACCCTCACCTCAGCTAGATTATTCCTGAACAATGATCAAACTGCTAAAATGTCCCGGTGACGAATCCCCACTTGCCTAACACTCATTGAGGCTGATTTACAGTGAGAGCACCGACCTTTCACTGTGAAATACACCAGCTCTACTTTATCTGTGACTGCCCCTTTAACTAAGTGTATCCAATCCATCACACAGGTGTTTCAATATTGAGGTTAATTTAGTTATAATGTGGAGGAATAAAAGGGAATACGTTCTTAATACATGTCATGCAAAACATCTCTCCCTATAATTGTCAAAACAAAGCCATTATTCTTCTTCAGGGTCTTGTATAATGAAGACACAATAATAAAATGTGTTAATAAGCTTTTCACATAGCAGGTTATGTGTATATCAGACGATAGTGGGAATGTTGCTTTGTAATTTTTTTATTAATGAGAGGAGCTATGTCAATCTTAACATCAGGCCAAATAATACACATTTATTTAGCTGAACAGTTACAAATTATGCATGCAAAATATGTAATTTCAGTATATACACTGTATATTCTAGAATTTGTTTGTGTGCATGCTTTTTCTATCATTTATATAGAAACATATTGCTTATTTCCTTGGGACACAGCATCTGCAGCCCTGCCACATCAATCTATTCCCGGATGCAGAACATAAGTGGTCATGTTTTCTTTCTTAGTGGGTGGGATGCTGCCCCCACCCAGCCATTCATTCAGTGTGATGCTAGTGAGGATGAGCATCTGTTAGCTGACCAGCAACCAATGGTGTTTTTTCATAAAGGGAGAGCTGTCATTCTGTAGACATTCATAAAAAGAATACAGAACAGTTTGTATTATACAGTCAGTCAATGGGAACACTTTTATGAATCCCTTCCAAGCATTAAAGGCCATAATAGGCACCAAAAGGCTCCTGTTGGCTTCCTGTTTTGATGGATTCATTTGTGTTTTACTCTTGTGAGCCTGTCTCTGCTGAAAGGCCACAGTGGTGTGCATCAGAGAGGCATGATGAGCCCACTCACAGCACACCTCTCTTCGTCATTGAATAATTCATCATAGTAAATGTGTCAGATGAAGACCAGAGCCGGCCCACTGTCTCGTTTTTCCGAAGAGTAAGCAGATTCATTTGACTTGCCCAAGGATATAGTGTTTCCTGATGCTTGTGTTTTTCTTTTTTAAGGTTTTTTTGTGCTTTGCAAGCTGGAGAGAAAGTGAATTGTGCTCTTGCTCTCTTTTGCTCTGTTTTGTTCCAATCTAAGATTTTAGATGGAAATAATGTGTACAGATTTTGTTTTCCATGCTAAAGCACAGGTGGCAACATACTGCAACATTAGTATCTCTGAGTTTAGTTTGATCATGACTCTTGATTCGGTGCTTCATGAAATTTTTAATCGGACATTTCAGATTTCCCCAGAAATTCATTCTTAATTAGATGCTGTTACAAATTGTAGCGCAAAGCTAAATTTTTTACAAAACAAGTAAATTATTTAAGTGTATCTGCTTCTGTATTTCTTTTGAGGTTGTACATAACGTGCAGTTTTCAGTTTAAAATGCTCTGCCATCAAATCACATGGAGACTGGAAATGGCAATGAGTGTTAGAATGTTAGAATATTAGAGTTTTCCTTCATTCTAAATTTAGCTTGACCTACATTCCCTAAAATGGGATTTTGGCCTGGGTTCTGCCAAACCATGGCAGTAACAATAAAAGAGTGCATATGTGGGTTGGGCATGGATACGTCAATGTGGCACAATTCAGAATCATTTCCAGTAATGTACTGACTCAACATTTCGCCCAGTAGTCTAGAATCTGTATGGTCCTGGTCCAGCTCTATGTTTTGCCTTTCACAGCAGCTTAGATTTTGCATTCAGAGCCAAAGCGTGAGTCACAAAACCCCAGCATCATATTGGTTTGTTTCACCACATTAAGTGACCCAAGTAGAGAAGGGTTTACTTAGTATTTAGGCCTTTTAAAAGACGTCATGTACCAGTTGTCGCACCAAACCCAGCAGATGAAAAGCAGGATTAGAGTGCTGGGTGTGAGTGTGGCCTCTAATTTGTTCTCCCACACACCACAGCCCTGTTGTCTTTTTACACCTAGCCATGACCCTGCATATGCTTTCAGAGGTGGTCCGCTGTGGGGGGAGCAGGCATGGTGGTCCCCGGGTCCGACTCATAGATGAGCATGTGACCACAACCACATGCTCTGCTCACAGCCGGATGCTGATTCCAGCTGGAATCACGTCTTTTCGTCATACTTGGCTTTCTCTTTTGCATTAAGCTTTGTTGGTTGATATTATTTGGGTGTCTGGAGTCAAAAACAATCCAAAATAAGCAATGACCTAGACCCTAAGTTTGGTTGATTTTAGTGCTGCAAAATTTTGTATGCATATTGAATCATGTGCATTTATTCACAAAACCTCTCATACAATCTTCGACTATTGAACGTGCTCCTTTTAGAAAATTGCAGTCTTCTGCCTTATTGGTACTGCAAAGGCCGGTGATGTTGTTCAGCTGTTGGAAAGAATAGGTTTCCTCTGAACTGTCGTCCAGTTGAAAATACACTGAAAATAAAATGACATTGCTGTGATATGAACTATATTTCATTTTAATTGTTCTTTATAAGATCACAACTATTTAACACACTGTAGGTTTGATTCTATAAAATATGAATTCCACCTCACATAATAGGTCTGTCCAGCTTTAGGCTAGAGGTTATATTTGTAGAGTAGTATATTTCTCAGTGCTGTCCCAGCTGACTAATTGTATTTCTTGTAAATTCCCAAAAGCTCAGGCCTGGCTCAGTGTCCTCAGTGTGGCAAGTAATCCTCCTATATATATATATATATATATATATAATGTGTGTGTGTGTGTGTGTGTGTGTGTGTGTGTGTGTTGCAGGCTAGCCCAAAACAGCGGG
>JBBMFX010000037.1:6388785-6420452 GCA_037832545.1 Rhabdalestes septentrionalis | reverse complement strand
TCTCTCTCTCGCTCTCTCTCTCTCTCTCTCTCTCTCTCTCTCTCTCTCTCTCTCTCTCTCTCTCTCTCTCTCTCTCTGAAATGGAAATGGAAAGAATCTGTTTGCAGATCGGTCGTCGTCGTGAGGATTAATGTGGGAGCGGCTCAGCTGGGCCGAGGGCTCTGTTAAAGAGGCACATATCGAAGATATCAGCAGCTTAAAAAGCCCTATCCATCTGTAATGAATGAGCTATTGTAATCCATGACTGTGGTCTATCAAAAGCAGTAAGACAAAGGAGAGGGGGTTGAATGGGGGGGGGGGGCTTCTCTCCAGATGAGTCTCCGAACCAATCAGTTCACATTATTTAATTAACATGGCTGAAATGAAAGCAATTTATTAATTACTGCTTTGCTGTTTTGGAGGAAGATGGATGAAACAAAAGCAATTTGCATTGCAACTCGATGCACCTAATTGAATATTTCTGCTCCAGTTAATGAATTGGCACATGTAGTTTTACTGTGAACATCACCACAATGAACATTATTTTATTTTCAGCTTTTGTTGGATCACACCTGCTTAGCTGAGGAGATATTCTTGATTTTATAGTCTTTATTTGTTTTGGATAGGGATGGGGTTCTGGTAAATGCTGATTTTCCCCAGATGTTGTGGTGAAAATCAATAAAAATGTATACATTTTATAGTGCGATGGAAATGGTACATGTAATAGTTGAGGTTTGTTGAGTCTATGTTAAGAAAGCATTTGAAAACTGAAACATGGAGGTGAATTGAGCTGAACAACCAACATTAGTCACAAGAAAGAGAATCTACTCTGCCTCTGTCTTACCCAAACACCAGGGTGAACCACACTTCTATAATACAGAAGCTCCCACAGCATAATTTACTCATTATACGTGTATTTTACTGCCTTCTTTATATTTTTAAATATCACGGCTGGCACTCTGTAACAAAGGAGAATTCACCCATGAAGTCATGGGGCTGGGTGGGATATATATATATATATACATACATATACATATACATATATACATATATATATATATATACATATATATATATATATATACATATATACATATATATATACATATAAATTAATCGCACACATATTTGCTGCAAATGTAAAACATGTGACGAATCTTTACAAATATACTTATAGAGAGTCGAAAAATGCAACTTTAAAGTTTATATACTTAGTTAAGTACTGATAATGCGGAGAAATAGGCAAATGATAAACATAATCTGAGAAAAACATATTTTCATTATCACCTATATGAGGAATGATGCTCACTTGAAGCTTGAAGGCTAGATGACTGGGTCAGAGCATCTCCATAACAAAATGGAGATGTTGTGGGCTGTTCCCAGAATGCAGTGGTTAGTAACTGCTGAAAGTGGTCCATGGAAGGACAACACAGTCATGTGTGCCCAAGGCTTACTACTGATGCACATGCGGTGTGAAGCGTCCATTTGTCATACACAAAAACACCACAGCACACAGTTTGAACAGCACAAAATGTATCTCTGTATTTAATCCATTCACCAAGTAAAGCAGCGTGCAGCCAGGAATACAGGGCCCAGTGAGCAGAGTGTAGGAATGGTACTTAGCTCAAGGGATCCTCGGTGGCGTCACTATCAATTCTGGGATTCAAACTCGCAGCCTTCTGATTGCAGGGGCAATTCTAAAACAACTGGACAACCAGCTGCCCCTAAATATTACCTGCCCCCTACAAACTATATACACAGTGTAAATGTTCCACAAAATTAAACAATGTATAAAGTACGTAAAAATGTATGTAAGTCACTTGTATAGTGCTTGGTTTTGCAACGTCACCACCTTAAAACATCCCTGTGTGCTATTGATCAGTGCTGTTACTTTGCACACTTGAGTAAACAATGCATTTGTATCAGGTTTGTTCATTAATAGAATGTCTGTTGTCCAATTATGTACATTTTATGCTCATTTCTGCATTGCATATATTGTATTGATCACCTTCAATGGCAATGAAGGCACAAATCCACGGCCTTATTAGAACGCTCAAACATAAAGAATCATACAGAAATCAGATCAGTACTTACCATTCCACCTGCCATTAGCCTCAAATTCAGTAATATTTTGTAGGAGAGTGATCATCACTCACTGATTCTGGACACAGTCCGTGTTTGGGATCTTGGGCTGGGTTATCTGGGAGCGCAGATGGACGAACATCCCTCCCAAGCCCCTCGGCCCAAAATGTGCTGATTTGACTTTCAGGCCCAGCAGCCTCTGTAAATATTTTGCTTGAGCAATTCTTATCGTGCCATTTGGCGCAAGTGTGAGAAAGGATTTAGGGAGATTTACCAAGGCTTTTGTTTAATAGGCATGCAAATGGCTTCCCAGTATGTGAATCAATTCTGTTCAGCTACATGAGGAAGTCCTGTTTGGCCATTGTGTGTTTTTTGGCAAACAATTGTTCATTTGTGTGCCATCATAAGTCACCAATTGCTGTATTTCATACACTTATACATGAACCAGGTGAATTTTATGCCTTAATGAGCAAGCAGAAGCTGTGTAATGTTGTTTTTGAGCTTCACTTTTTTTTTTAAGTGTGCCAAAACGGGGGATGTTGCCATAGAAGGACCAATTTTGGTTTTCCTATGAACTTGTCAGTGGATGGTTCTTTAAAGAAAAAGTTTCAGTGTGAAGGACATAGTTTTCATAGATCATAGTATATATAAAATAGTCAATAAATAAGTCCACTATCAGGAGTGAACAGTTGGACTAAGTCAATACCTAAAATACAGCAGCAGAAACAAAGAAGGTTCTGAAAACACATTTGCTGCTAACGACAAATCCAAATGTATTTACTTAGATTAAAACATGAGATTCTGTGTGAAACCACACTGAAATAGAGTCTCATAGGTTTTAAAAACCATCTGCGTTAACAGGAAAACATTATTTGAATAACTGCCGCTCAACCAATTACAGAGCATTTCAAGCAAAACAAACTTGTGAATTTCTTTTCTGCTTGTTGGGCATGAATGTCATGCTTGCAAATAATAAAAAAGCTAGGATTTATGATGATGCACCATTGTTTGTTTCCTACCAGGAGGCATGGCAAGCCACAAAATCCCCTCCTAAAATTCATAATTTCATAAGTCACACCTCTAGTAGTGCCTGGTAGCAAGCTGCTAACAAAATACCTCAATGGCAGTTGGGATACAAGAAAACTTTAATGTTTTTATTACTGTGGTAACAGTCAACAAGTCAAAATGTACAGCTGTGCAACCCCTACACCATGCTGGTTATTATAAGTATTCATACCTTCGCCACCTTTTCTTAGTGACCTTAGGTAGCTCATTCTATAGCTTCCACCAGTTTTATCTTCAACACACTTCAAAGCTGATGGCATGTAAATTCACACCCCGCTGGCTCAGTGGGGGCCCATGTTGTGGTAATTGGTGCCAATGGTGCAGAAAGAGAAAGATAAAGTGCCATCTTTGCCTGTGCACATAGCCCGGAGGACAAGCATACCGATTGGCTGCCGAGGCCCCAAGGGGGGGTCAGATACAGCTTATGCTTTACTCCATGGACCAATTAGTATGAAGGAGGGAGGTGCTACCCAGGTGTTGGCCACTCAGAAGTGTAATTTGGGCGGCTTTGCTTCACTGAAACAGCACTAATGCAGGCGAAACAAGTGAAGGGGAACTCAACTTCAAAGCTCGGAGGGGATGATGTGGAATTATCGTCCTGCTCCGGCGCTGATCCTGCGTGTAAGCCTCGCTTCTGGGAGAGGGCCTTTTCGGAAATGCATGCAGATGTATTCGGCTTATTAGCCACTCTGGCCCCCTGCTTGAATAGCCCTACTGCTTTCCTAACAAAAGGCCCTGGATGAAATACGTAGAGTTTTAAAATGAGCTTAATTAAAGTAAAGCTGTCTTTTTCACGCCTTCAACTTTATGCTAATCCCTTTTCAAATGTGTTTGGCTGAGAGTGTTTGCTGTCAAGGTAAAGCCGAGAAAGCATCTAAAGCCTGCAGTCAGAGCATTTTAATGAGGCCAAAGAACTTTGAACTTTTTTAGTAAGTAAACTTTAGAAAGTATTCCATATCAAACAGGCGTGTGTCTGAGAGGGCTGTTCAGTCGGAGCTACAGACATCAACTCATGTCTTTTGTCTGTTCCATGTCAGGTACACCAATTTCAGATTACTTAACCTCTAGTTGTGGTTTGATGGAAGTGTGAAATGGCTTAGAGTGCTTTCAGATGATAATCAGCAGAAGCGCTTGCACTGGCAATGCTGTTGTTGTCTTTAAGGGAGGGTCACACACACCACTCCCACTTACCATTTTGCCACACAGACGCCGCACTCAGAGTTCATTCAAGTGGAGCAAAGTGTTTTGTGTGGTGTATGATGTATGAACACTTTTTTCGCTCTGGAACAGGATGTCTGCCAAATGCCACTTTACCACTTTAGCCCATGCAAAGTAATCTAAAAATGCCATGCAACTCTATATTAATGGCCATGGTTTTGGAATGGGATGTCCATTGCACTCACATATGTGTAATGGTCAGGTGTCCAATTACTTTGTACCACTTTGTAGCTTCCTTACAAAACTATAGAAAACAAACTTTAAACACTGAATGTGTTTGACTTTGACCCAGTTTGGTGTTGATCATTTCAAAGTGCAGCCAATAAGACAAAGTGTTTTGTGTGATGTGTAATGTATGATCACTTTTTGGGTGCGCAGTTTCCTCCAAGCTCAGCCCCAGATAATCCACCCACACATATGCATAGCTATGTGTTTTGTTTCCATGCTGCAAGTAGAATACAGTTGCCAGCTTTGCACGCTTGGAATGAGCCTTAAGGTACTGTATATGAGCAAAAGTATTGGGACACACCTGTTTTTCAGAGTTTAGGCTAGGCCTCTTACCTCCAGTGAAGGGCAATCTTAATGCTCCATCATATCAAGACATTTAGACAATGCCATGCTTCTAACTTTGTGGACACACTTTGGTAAAAACCTTTTCTATTCCAGTATGATTGTGCCCCAGTGAACAAAACAAGCTTGGTGTCAAAGAACTTGACTGGCCAACACAGAGCCCTGACCTCAACACTGATCAATACATCTGAGATAAACTGGAACAGAGACTGTGAGCAAGACCTACTCATCCAACATCAGTGCCTGAGCTCATAAATGCTTTACAGAATGAATGGGCACATATTGCCACAGAAATTAAAAAATCATGTGGGAAGCCATCCAAGGAGAAGCTGTTATAGCTGCAAAGGGCGACCGCCTCCATATTAATGCCTATGTATTTGAATGCAAAGTCCTTAAAGACCCTGTTGGTGTATTAGGGTGCTATCTGTCCAGGGGCAACAAATGATACATTGTTGCATTTTTATGCCGTTTTGGTCCTTTTCACACTACATTGATTGCTCTGGTCTGAACCAGTTGAAACGAAACAAAATGCAGTCATGTGACAACATCTACATCACTTTTTGGCCAATTTCCTAAACTGCTTTTCGATCGGTCAAAAAATTCCCCTGATGTATGAAACCCCCTTTCCCTGAGCTGTTTGCTAAATACAGTGGTCAGTCACTGCTTATTGTGTATGTCAGTCAGATGTCCCTTTCTGGTCAAAGTAGGCTGAGGTCTGGCAGAGACAAGCAGAGTAGAGGTAGCTCAGTGGGTAGGATACTTGCCTCTGGACCATGAGGTCCTGGGTTTGAATCCTACCTCCAGCACCACCACTGGGTCCCTGAGCAAGACCCTTAACCCCAAGTTGCTCCAGGGAGACTGTCCCCTGTAGTTAGGGAATGAAAGTCGCTTTGGATAAAGGCGTCTGCTAAATGCTGTAAATGTAATGAATGAACATTAAGTTAATTTTTTTTAGACTATATGTCTGAAAGTATGTGGACGACACTCTAGTTATTGAGTTTTGCAATGACACATTTTATTTACAGATGTAAAAATCAAGCACATGGTCATTCAGTTTTCACAGACAAGCAATGGGCAGTAGAATGGCTTGTATAAATGAAAGAGTTCAGTGACTTTCAGCGCAGTTATTTCATCCACTATGAAAATAAACACCTTAATTTTACCTCTTAAAATTACCTTAATGTCCCATAGGTTCTATACAACTTTCCCTTTTCTGACATCACAATAGGGGAGCTATCCAAACAGCTTATAAAGGCGTATGATTCCTGACACCAAAATATTTCAATTGATTCGCAAAAAATGGGAGGTTTTTTTTTTATTCTTTGAGTGTTTGTTGGAGACCCAAATTAAAATACAAAAGGATGCAATTGAGTTTTGCATTAAATGTGTAAAACTACTGAATAAATAATAGATAACTGCCCCTAAAATAACGAAACCCCTTGAAATAACACCTTAAATTTAAGATTGAGGTGTTTCACATTCATGCCTTAAATATAAGTAAGGTTTCTTAAATGTAATTAAAATTAAGATGTTTGGCGTATTTTCAGCGGTAAATTAACCAGGGGTTAAGCACATTTTAGGAACATTGTGTTTCATAAAGATAGGATGCCACAATGCCGCAAGTCAGTCTGTGAGCTTTTTGCCTTTCTAGATCTGCCATATTTCACTCTAAATGTTATCCTCACGAATCATCTAGAAACAACAGTAGACTGCAAACCCACAGAACCAAGTACTGAGTTCCACACTGCCTCTAGAAGCAACATCAACACAAGAACCGTGCATCAGGAGCTTCATGAAATGGGTTTCCATGACTGAGTAGCTGCACACTGGCCTAATATCACTTTGCTCAATGCCATACTGCGACTCAAGTTGTGCTTGGCACCACCGGACTCTGCAGCAGTGGAAATGTGTTCTCTGGAATGATGAATCGTGCGTCACTAGTTCACAGACTGGTGGGTCAGTCTGGGTTTGGTGGATGCCAGGAAAACATACACTTACCAGAATAGGAGAGGTGGGGGCTCCCACAGTTTTGGAATGGAATGTCCATTGGTTTCATATAGGTGTTAAAGTCAGGTGTCTGATTACTTTTGGCCACATTGTAGACAGTCGCCCTATAGTTCCCATTAAAAATGATAAAAACATGTGTTTTTGCTGACTACCTTTGAGATAAGGGGACAAATTTGTACATTTATTACTTCAAAATATATCAAACGTTTACAAAAAAGTAAGTGCTTAGACTCACTTTAGATAAGGGGGAGGCAGGGCAAGAGAAGTTAGAGCAGAGCGCCCTGAACTGAGCACCACTCTTGAGATGGTATAAATGCTTCCTTAAAAGTAGGTAGTGAATTATTCATCTGCTTCCTGCAGCGCATACACACACACACACACACACACACCCACATACACACACACCACAAGAGGGTCCTGCAGAGTTCATTGGCTAGTGAATAATGAAGCACTGCTCTCTGGGATGGCCTGTCGCGGACTGGCTGCTTTTTTTTTTTTTTTTTTTTTCAAATGCAATGTTTGTGACATGAATCTAATTTCCTAGCCATTTTGTCTGGGTGAAATCAAGGACAAAGAGCAACGGAGGCAGATGAGCCCAAGCAAGATCCCCCTCTGCTGCGGCTGGTTTCTGTGAGAAGACACACAGAGGTCATTCTAGCATCACTGCTTGGAAGCCAGGGGGGGAAATTGCTTTGCCAGATATTTTGACATGAACAAAAGACCTGTCTTAAACTCATATGCTCAAAGAGAAAAATGGAGCCTAGACACATCCTTTAAACACATCTATCCCATGGTCGTCCTCTGTTTTTCCTGAAGAACCCATCATGCTCAAAAATACAGGTCCCAAATGGTTCTTGGCATGAATGTACAGTCCTAGCAAAAGCCTTTAACTGGCATGCTCCACATACACACATTTTGTGTATTGGGACAAGCTTTCCAGATCATTGGAAAACATTCCTTTCAACTCAATGAGAAATTCAAGGGGTTTTTTTGGAAATACTTCATCATTAAAATGCTTTCGTTTATTATTTCAAGTTGCATTTGTTTTGAAGGAGTTTCCTCAAGTTCTTGGGTCCAATGTTATTATACAACACTCGAATGGAAAATGCTCCAGAGTCCTTACAAAGAAATATATCCCTGTCAGTGCACTGCCGATAATATACAAGTGTAAAGTTTGCGGACCCTTGACTATTCATCGCCAGACAGGTGTGTTGTATGACAATAGTTTTCCTCATTCAAATGACAAGGAAAGTAAGACAGAAGACTACTGTCACTCCGAAAGTATTACAGGAGTGAGAACAAAAGTGGCACAGAGAACAATAAGGTATGAATAGCATCACGATCTTCTTTGTTTCTGCAATGCTAAAAAGGAAGCACAGAGATGCTTGTCTAAAATTTGCTCCTGAGCACTTCTGTTTTGGAGCAATATGTTCTAGTCAGAGAAAACTAAAATAAAACATTTTTTTGCAATAATTAAGAGTCAAAGTCAGAGTCATGTGAACTTGTCAAACATATTCAAAGAATACAAAGAGATGAAATGGCGAAGCTCAGGTTCCACATGGACGCACAGTGCAACAGACATAAGATGTGCAACATAGACAGCAGTGCAAATAAAGAGATATGGATAAGGTTTGATACAACCTATCTTGGTTGTGTGGACAGCTCTTTACCTTACAGCTTTCCGGTTATTGCTTTTGTAATTTGTGGGAGTGTGTCTGTGTAAAATGTGCATGTCATTGTTTTACACACTATTGACCTCAATTCATTTAACATTCCAAAGAAAATAATGGAGAAAATGAACAGAGAACACCTATAAATAATTGATTATACTTTGGACATGTTAAGCTACACAACACTCTTACATTATTTTACAATTACAACAACTAAAAGAGCACAGTGATTGCATGTGTGACTCTCCTTCATCCATCAGAAACTGAATCAGGAGTGAAATTGCTGTAGTACAGCTCATAGAAAAGCTGCTATACAAACACTACTGCTCTCACAACACATATGGAGGTGTTCATAAAATGTTCATAAAAGAATGGCAACTTGTGCATTTTACAAACACGCATACACACTACTGCAAACTGTACAAACAGTGAACAGAACAAAAGGGAAAAGTGGTCTTTTTTTATAGCTGTGTATATAAATATAAGTAAAATGTACAATTCAGCTCATCATGTTTGGAGAAAGAAGAGTTGCGTGACTCCATAAACACAAAAAAGTATGAAGGTGGGAGCATCATATGATAATGCTTCGTTTCCGCAAACAGCACTGGGACGTAATATGTGATGGAAGGAAAAATGAATGGAGTAATATTCCAGGAGCCTTTCCAGGAGAATTGAATCTCATCGGCCAAGAATATGGAGAACACAGATTTTTAAACAAGACAACGACCCCAAACGCAGAAGACTGCTTTCTAAAAACAATGTGAAAATGTGCTTGAATAGCCTAGTTTAGCAAGGCCAGAGTGAGGCTGGTCGTGTAATGAGAATACACGTCTGGGGACAAACTGTTAAACTTTTGGTGCCGGACTGCGGTGAAATGTCCACACGTGTTATGTTTATGTGGTGTTTTTTGGGGGGAATTTCCAGCCATGGTAACTTAAATTACATCAGGGGGAGTCTGTTCATATTCCCAGAGGAATGGCGCGGCTGCATGATTTTTATTCCAAGCGAGCCGCAGCACACCTGATTCTACTTGTTTAATCAATTGGTTACAGTTTTTATAAACAGCTGTTAATGTGTGTTTCTGCTTGATTGGAATGAAAACTTGCATCCAGCGCTTAGGGGTAAGACTGGGCACACCACCATACCACCATGGGCTAACAACAAACTTGTTGTCTGTCTAACAATGTGGACCAAAATTACTTATGATTGTCAACAGACGTTTTCAGGTTAAGATCACGTCTGGCCCACGAGACTAGGCCCAAACAATCTCCTTGAATCCCCTTAAACTTTTATGAAGGACTTTTACTGAAGACTATTTACAAAGAACAAACTGATTTATTATCAGTCTACAATTACTGTTGTTGCTAAAATGCACTGGATTCCATCAAGTGTGGATCACAGATTGTGGTGTACCGAAAAAAGTTAATAAAAATATTGTGAGGACTTAGTGATCCCTGGACTGAACCCTAAATAAGAGACGAACCCTGCAACTACCAAGGCAGTGTTACAAAACATATTGTTCTCAGCTTTCCAGCAGGCTTCCCAGGCTTTAACAAATATTGGATCTGACCTCGACCTTGAACCACACGTTCATCTGCACAAGGAGAGCATGAAACACCTGCCTGTGTCCTGGGAAGCCCTGCCAGCGGCGTTTATGGCCCCGGGTTGATATACAGCGCCTGAAGGAGCCTCAGGGCCCACCTTCCTCCATAAACTTCAATCAAGAAGAGATGGATTCATTTGGAGAGAGAGGAGGAAAGAATGTATTCATGTTTTCCTTCTCCAGAACTTGTTAGTTAAAAAAAATGGAACTGATTGTAGCCCACAAGTCTTAAAACTTACCACAAAGAACCAAGTGTGGCAATAGTCTGCATAGTCTGCAAGGTAAACCCTATAGATCTGAAGGAAAAGATTACATAACTGACCACATGTACCACTCAAGGACTGTTCGTCAGATTGCTGGTATTTCATGTCATTAGTCTGAAGGCTAGGCTACTCTAAGCTTTAACGGGTGCTATGATTAACATATCATTTACACAGTTAATCTACTTATGTCTGTACTGTCTTGCTCACATTATTGTGCACTTCACTGTGTGTCTGATGCTGTTGGGCTATCTGTCGAATTGCATTTACACATTTGTGTAGTTTATTGACACTGCAATTAATTGATTGGTTGTATGCAGTCTTATTCCTTTATTCTTTTTTGTCCTGTAAACACAGAGCATCTCTTGAATGTTGCATCAGTGCTTTCTGGCTAGATTCTGCGATTGAAGTCTGTTTTATGAATCCAATCTCTCACCCCTATAATAAACTTCACTTTTACTAGTACAGCAGTGGAACAGGCCTTAAGATGGCACTGGGAATTCCCCTCAAGTGCAAATGGTGAGGACCAGTCACTGAGGTTCTAAACAGAAGTGTGAGTGTTCACACAGTTTGTGTTTAAAATTCTCCTGGAGTTCAATGCTGGACACCAGTTCGATATGGGCAAAAGTCTTTGTTTTCATTATTCATGTTGCAGGTTGGAACATTTGAAAGACCTTCCTAGAACCTGGGGAGAAACATCAGCTGGGGGCGATTTTTTCACATGTCAGAGGCTCTTAGCCTGCCACAGCTGTCTTTTACAAATTACCTTTTAAATAAAAGAGGTCAGCAATAAAACGCGGTGATCCCAGGAAACGCTGGTAAAGGAAAATAAAGTCAGGGTTGCCATAAATCACT
The DNA here is from genome assembly GCA_037832545.1 of Rhabdalestes septentrionalis. Lineage (NCBI taxonomy): Eukaryota > Metazoa > Chordata > Actinopteri > Characiformes > Alestidae > Rhabdalestes > Rhabdalestes septentrionalis. The sequence goes on along the minus strand of JBBMFX010000037.1, from coordinate 6,409,143 downwards.
TCAATAACCCACATTCATCAGAGTCCTGTCTTTACAAATTACAGCAAATGTCTGCAAACTCAAATAAAATCGGATAGGAGGCAGAATACACAGAAATACAAAGCTCCAGTTTATCTGATTAAAAAAGAGACCTGATAAGACAAGGCAAGAGAGAATGGCCATGGATCAGTATTATCAATAATGTTGATATGTAGGCCTGTACATTTTTCATAGTTTTACTTTGTGGAACATAACTGACTGGGGGGGCTGTGCACTTTTGTCTGAGAAGGAAGGTTAGCCACTGCCCCTGGGTGGACAACACTTTCAGTGGCATTTCATGTATTCCAGGAGCTCTTTGGAAAATAGCTCTTTTGTTTTTTAGCTACAGTGCATATAATTACAACATTTGGGTGCACTGGGACACAGTCATGCTGCAATACAAAACAAAGTTGGAAGCATAGCATTGTCTTGGTCTGCTAAAGTATTAAGGTTCACTGGAAGTAAGGGGCATAGCCCAAACCCTGAACAACAGGTATGACCCAATACTTTTGTCCATATTGTGCCTATGTATTTATGTGTATATAATTGTATATGTCTGTATGAAGATGTACAAGACGCATAATTACCTACAGGTGTTTACCTATAAGTAAGTATTACATATATGACACATTTCATACGTTTGCATTTTAAAAGAATCCATTACTTGTATTATTGTTATCATATACAGGTGCTCACATTCACGTAATACCAATAAAACATGATTCCCACATCCTGAGGAGTTATTAAAGTAGACCTGTGTGTGCACTGAGGAAAACAAAAAGTCCAGCCAACACCGAAAGTCAGGAAATGTTTGGCTAAATGTCCCAGACAAGATGCCGGAGATGTTCAGACGTCTGTGGTCACCCTGAAGTGACCATAAATATTGCCGGGGTGGCTGCTGGTTGCGTCAGCAGCACCCAGGTGCAGCGCCTCAGGACGCAATCTAATACGCTCCTCTGACAGCAGCCTGAGGAAGCCCGGCTTGGGTTTTGTGGCGCGGGGGGAGGGGAGGCAGAACAAAAACGTTTCTCACATGTCTGTTCTGTGATGTGTTGATCTGTTGTTCTGTTTAAGCAGGCCGGTGCTGCGGCTGGTGTTTGTTTGCCACAGTAATGACGCGTGAAATGGCCGCTCGTCCCCTCTGTTCACGCCGAGCATGAGAGATGCACTTGTAAAGCCCTTGCGCTGTAAAGCAGTGGCAAAAAATGCTTTGAAGTGTGTTATGGAAACATGCTAGGACATATTGTGCAATGAGAACACAAAGTGTTTTCTCCGAACTGACGCTGGTCTGCTACGCCTAAGTCTCACTGATACTCTCATATTATTGTTCCATTCAAATATCTGTATGGCTCTCATTGGCCGCATCGACAGGCCAAACGTGGGTTCTGATATGACACGGGTGGGGTAATTTGCAGTAGGGAAGACACACAACAAACAAATACATAATATTGTACCTTTCTGATGTTTCCCATGTAGTACATGAGGTACACGCCTTCATTCATTCATTCATTCATTTGTTAAATTATTCTTTTATTCACTCATGAATTTCTTTTCTGAGCTGTTTCTCCTAACCAGGGTTGCAGAGGGTGCTGGAGCCCATCCCAGGCATGTCCCAGGGTGAATGGCAGGATAATACCCTAGACAGGTTGCCTATCCGTTACTGGGCAGATCCGCTGGGCAGGGGTGATTTAGCATCTCCAGTTCATGGTAGAGGGAAACTGTAGCTATATGTAATACATTCTTAACAAAAACAGTTCTCTGGCTTATGCCAATACCTTTTTCAGGTCTATTACTATTATAATGAAAGAAGGCAGCTGATCACCTGGTGGTTAGGAGGTTGCCCCTGTTTTTCAGATGGTTGTAGATTTGAATCCCAGGACTGCTAGTGGCACCACTGAGGTAAACCTGAGCAAGGTACCATCCTCACACACTGCTCCCCAGGTTCTACATCGTTGGCTGCCCACTGCTTTACTCAGTGAATGGATTAAATTCAGGGAAAGAATTTCACACTGTTCACACTGTGTACTATGTTCACCTGAGGCTATAAGATGCAACATTTTAGAACAATTTTATAAAGGGTTCTTTAAAGAATTATAGTTGGCAAGATTCTGTGTTTAACCAGTGCCTTTAAAAAATCTGATGAAGACCCCATCCTGCCATTCACCTTGGGACATGCCTGGGATGGGCCCCATCCAGTTTAAAAATGGCTCTGTTTTGAGAGTGTTCAGGGTTTTCAAAGCTTTTCAATAAGCTAAATCGACCAACATTATATTTGATTAAAATGTATATGGAGAAAGTTTCTTACTTCTCTTGTACAACAACAATGATTTGGCCTGATCAGTTTTGATTAACATACAATTCACAAAGATCTCAACGATTTTTTTGGATGGACATGCTTGGGTCCTCACTGCTATGCGCCTCTATTATAAACAGAATGAGCAGAGCTAACCTTTTTAAACACGAGGGGCCTTCTGAGTGTTTGGCAAAGGAAGTAAGACACACTGAGATGTTCAGCTTGGTCCAGGCAGAATAAATATTTGGGTAGCTCCAACACTTCGAGAATGGGCTTTTATAAAACTGCCGGCACAGAGGAGCTATCCATCCGCGCGGAGCAATAAATCCTGACAAATAAACCAAAGGCCTAAAAGAAGCAATTAATGATCCATGAGAGCTTTAGAACATGGCCTTGCCGTTGCTCACTCGCTGAGGACAACACGAAGGCCCAGTAATCCTGGCTCAATCGGAATCTACTGATCCAATGTTTGCTTGATTCTTTATTGATTGGTGTGAAATTGAGCATTGGGGCACACACATGGGTTGTTAAGCAGTGGCTGCCTCAAATAATGAGATGACGGCGATAGTTCCAGGATTTCAGATTTCAGAGGAAATAGGCCGTTGCCTGGTCGGTCACCATGCATTAGCGTGGTCATCCTACTGAATAATAATCATTATAGGAGGAAGGGGTGGGTGGTAGATATCAACGGAAATGCAAAAGGAAACATTGGGCGAAAAAAAAAAAAAAACACATTTACAGTTTCCACCCCACCCCACTCAGAACGTAGTCAAGGAAAGTCGTTTTCTAAATCCCAATATCATACACAAAAAGTAATTCAATGTGCTTTACAGGCATAGAATAACAATGGAAACCAAAGAATATGATAGAAGAAATAAAAGATTACATAGTAAATCCATTATAGAAGATTAAATGGCAGAATTTAAGAAGGTGCAATTTGTAGTAGCTTTTGAATATCTTTGGATACAGATGGTGCAGATCTGATACTGAAGTTGTTTCCAGCAATAAGATGTATAGTGACTTAACGCCATTTCACCATGTTTCAGCTCTTTTCACCTCTAGCTGAGCAGCTCCTACAGATCTAATAGACCGACCAGCAATATATACTTCAAACACACTGGAGATGTAGGTTAACAAGTACAATCATTATCATCAGCACAGTACTACATTTACCTGTCGCTGGGAGTCTAAGAGAGCTTAACCTGCTCGTCCTGGGCGGACAAGGGAACCTGCCCTCTCCCCCATCTTACCATGTGGTGCTAACTGGCAAACAGTATAGGCAGTTATCTTAAAACATAAAACATTTTGTACTTTTGTCCAAAACCAGGCAAACACGGTGGTTTTGATCATTACGTTTTTCGTTTTTCAAATATACTCAGATAAAGTACTTTCCTAAACTGTAATAATTAAAATGGCAAAACTCAAGTGAAGTCAAGTCACTTGTTTCTAACTGTACTTTCCAAAATTGTGTAACTTTAATAAAGCTCTGTCTACACTGAGCAAAATCTTGGTGTGTCTTATTTCCCTAAATATGCAAAAATTATTTGTCTATTTCCTTTTAACTAGCAGCAATATTCACATAACTCGTGCAGTTCTGAGGTCCATTCTTTGTTAAAATCACATTTTCTGTTCATTTACAACAAAAAAATGTCCTCTAGCATATCAACATTCATTAAACTGGAACTCCTACTGCATTTTTAAGGCTGCATAATAGGATTTATGCTGGACCATTTACTAAAAAGTAGCGTGAAAAACATCTTAACTAATATTGCATAATGTTTCTGGTTTAAAGGATAAAGATAATGTAAATCCTTTCTCTGGACTTTCTCTTCACCTTGAATTACAGAAATTGTTAGCTATATCAACCAAAGATGAATGTTTTTAATGGTAGAAATGTTTATTTTTTCCTATTTAATTAAATCATGGAAAACATTAAATTGTTTTAACTATTCCTTCCCACTGTTGCAGGATCAGGTTACTCACAAACCAAGGCCCAAATATTAGAAACAGAATCAGAAAGTTGTATTGATCCTGGAGGAAATTGCTTTTGTTATGACTGCACAGACACACAGAGACACAGAGGCAAGAACAGTATGAAATATAATAATAATAATAAAAATCTCTGTAGAAGAAAACTCTTATATGAAATACATTGTGGTAAATACACAAATGCTGAGTATAAACACTATAGATAAGTGAGTTGCTAATAGCACAAATGGTGGTTAGGAATCCATTATTGCACATAGAAAAGACCAGTGTTGACATAAGTGGTGATATTCACATTAGTAAGATATTGTATATAGTTAAATGATTCAGCTTCCCTTTAGAAAACATCACATTATACTGCACATGGTGAGACTATTGCACAGAATAATATATTGTTCATAATGTTCATGTTTTAGCACCCGAACAGAAAAATGCACGACATGGAACATAGTAGACTTTTGCAGATATTAAGATAATAATGTACATAGTGATAATGATTCAAACACAATAAGACGTCGTACAGCAACGTAGCATCAGGTTCTGTGCCATAACAGCAAGACTGGTCTGGGATCAGCAGCAACCCCCCCCCCTTCCAGTTCCAGTTTTAGAGGTGGAGGGGCCCACAGCTGTTTAAGGCTTGATTAATGAAGTGCTGAAAGTGGCTTCAGGGGTTCTGCTCAGCTTCATCAGCTCCACACAAAAGCCTCCAGCTCTCTCCAAAGTGATGATATCTGCTACAGATTTTGTAAGCATCCTCCTGGTTATCATCATGCGGCTGTGTGTTGTCTGTGGCATATTAGAGCTGTGGATTTCTTCATAAGCCAGAAGACTGAACCGCAAAATGAGGGTGAAATGACCCTTCACTGGAGTCAGCCCAGACACCCATACATCTTGAGGCAACTCATAAAATAACTCTATAAATAGTGGTTTATCTAAAGTTTTTTTATTATTCTCAAACCTTTTTATACTTTCTTGGTCTGACTCTTCATACACTTTCTATTAAGAAAGAACTGTGTGATATCCTCGATCTCGTGCGTTCAATAGCTCAACTTTATTTGGAGCATCTCATGCCGAGTAACACTGCATGATAAAGTTGTGCTATTGCCATATTCACATGGGCTGCAAGATTATGTGATTAAAATTCTAGATAAATCCATGATGTGAGAAAACATCATCCTTGGGGTGTCAACCAGCAGATTTCTGGGTTGTAGCCAAGCAATAGTAAACATCAACAAACCGGTGACAATGTTATACTTTCTTAAAAAAAAGGACTAAAAGACTGTCATAACTTTGTGCTTTGTTAGACCATTTAAAGGCATCTGCAGGCACTCTTAGCAAAAAGGTTTAGTGTATATTCATCTTAACGCAAGAATTGTGTGTGCTTTTGTCTGCGGATGTGTAATAGTACAAAACAAGTATATATATGACTGTTTATTGCAATTCTAATGGGCTTCTAGTTTTCACTTGCTGCACACCTGCTCTGTCACACTCCTGCTGATGTTTTATTTGGATTTTTTCTTACTGTCTAACCCCAAACCTACTCACTGCTTTTGTTCCATCTATGAGTGTGTGTAAAGTTCAGTGCTGCAGTCTATTTGTTTCACTTACAGGATATGATTAGAGGTCATTTGCATTCTTACTGGTGCTTGAAGATACACTGAATGATTCCATGGAAACAGAATATTTGGAATACAGAATGGGGTGAATGGGTTCTTCCTTTCAAGAAGCACATCAACTTAAATGGCTAGAAATAGTCCCTAAATGATCATTCTTTAATGTATAAATATTACTATATTTTAAAAGCTTATCTGAATAGTCTATCACAGATCCACCCCCTTGCTTTTCAACATACATATGATAGATATATGTGTGAAATGTAGGAGTATATCTTTGCTATGATGATTGCGTGATTCTGTCGAGCAGATTGGCTGATTGTGAGAGGAACACGTGTCCACAGATGGGTCTGGTAAAGTCACTGCTCTCCTACCCATCTTAATTACTTGTCCGCCAGCCAGACAAGTGAATCTTAAGCCAAATAGCCGCAATTATGGTTCAATCAGACACCCGACATGGCGCCATTTGGAGGAAAAGATGGACGGATGGGGTCTTTTCTAATTTGCATTTCATGAGGGAGTGCAGCCGTGAATGGCGTGTCATTAGGCTGGCCGAGGTTCTAGAGGCCGTATTGTGGTGTAAATATTGTTCAAATGTGCCAAATATCATCATTTGACATGAGCTTACTGTCATTTAAAATAATAAGTGTGAATTACTGCACATACATTTCCTCCATTCACATCCTGACACTGATTCCTGAACAGACACTGATGGTCTTGATCAGAGCACAATTTGCTTGTAAATCAGAAGAGAAAGGATTCTAGCAAGGCACTGACCTCTGAGATTAACCTTAACCTTTGTATTATAATCCTTAAGAACGTATATTGGAGATCATCATGTTTCTTTTAGTCTGTCTCGGTTTGGAAGAGCAATGCTGAAGCCTTGTCAGAAGATACAGTCTTGAATTAGGCCCATATAAGTTGCATTTTTCATTCAATAACTAAAGTATTAAATTGGTCTTACTGAATATTTTAGTAATAACCCTGAATTACAGCACTTTAGTGTCTTCCATTCACACCGAAGTAATTAACGAAGGGGGGGATTTTTGACAAATGTTTGTAAAATTTCACTCAACATTTTTTTATGCTTGTAAAGATATTTATCATGATTTGAATCAGTAAACTTTATTGATCCAGGAGGAAATTGCCTATATACTAAAATAATATAAGATAAGAACGATAAGATCATTTTGAAGGTTTGTAGCCGCTAGTGGCCGTCCACTTCTGTACTTTTGTTTGGGTTTTTCAGGGACTTTTATTGTGATGCCTGAGCACACAGGTCTATGTTTTAGCTGACTGGCGTTGTCAGGGAAAGTGATGTGTTTCTATTGGATTGTGGAGTTTTGTGCTCCTTTGTGTGGACCTCACTTTTCGGTCCACAGTCCATCATGCTGGTATTGTTTGGATGCTGTAATCTTCTTTAGTTATAGTTAGAGTTTTGTTTCAGGCCCTAATGCCTGGTTTGCTTTTTGAAAATAAAAGTATTGATGGAGATCTGAAGAGAAGGAGTGTTGTGACAATAAGGTAAGATAATCCGTTGTCCCACAAACTCCCCTGAATCTCCACCTGAACTGTGAACGGGGGTGAGGGGGTGTAAGTGGAATATGTACATATATACATATATAAACTGTAAGTTTATGTATGTATTTACCCATAGGAGAGCAGCAGGCATTGAGTAGAACAATAAGCAACAGTAGTATTAAAAAACAGTTACAATGTGTCTCTTATGACTGAAGAGACACAGAGACAAGAACAATATAAAATATAAAGTCTACACAAGTACAATCAAATAAGTGCGTAAAGACATTATGCTATATACACAATTGCTATATACAAAATTACGGCTGTTATAGGAGTATGTAGGCTCTCGCAATGTTTTACTTTTAAAAGTACAATCATATTAATGTCTTACTGGAGAAGTCTTAATATAAATAACTGAATAATGAGTTCAAGGGGGAAGGGTGAGTTAGAGTTGTCTCCTTGAACTTAAAGCCACCTGCACTGCTGACAGCCACATTCCGTAGCTAGGTCTGCAGGGGTACTGTCTTATTCAGAACCACCCCGGGCCTTTGTTTGGGTGCCGTGGCTCATAAAAACAGAATCTAAAGTCCATAGCAAGCTCGATTTACACCGCAAAGCCTGGAGGGTGGGGCCATTGGAATTCCAGCGGCGTGCACACATTGTGTTCATCGCTGTGCTATTTGTTTTGACATCCTTCTGACAGGCCCCGAAGTTCAGACCACTGACCTGCTCCAAAATGATCAAAATGGCCGCCTCCAAAGTTGTCCCAGCTGGTTGGTGTTGTCTGAAAACAGCTAGGCTGTCTGTTACAATTGTTCTGTCTTCTATCAGTCCGTAAAAAAACAAACAGACATATCTTTATAAATATTGTATCGTTCTATATGCACTCCTGGTGTTTGCATGGGAATGACCAAAATCTTAGCACCTATTACCTGAAGGCCAACATTTCATTTATTTAATTAAAAAGTTATTCATTATTTTTGTGTCAAGAGATCATGGAATTGTGTCTTCAATAGAAATGTAGACAGAAGCAACAAAAGCAACTTACACAGAAGCACAGAACACAAGTATTGGAAATGTCCACCTTCTAACCTTTCTTTTCAGGAGATTTGCTTTCAGGTTTCCACAAATCTGCTGGAATGTTTTTCCATTCTTCTTGTTAACACCTCCAAAGTTCAGTCTTAGAAATCAGCTTCTGCTTTTCATTATCCACGTTATTACAAATTTACACTTGTCGGTCCATTAAACCTCACACCCTGTCACAGCTGTGCAGTTTCAGTGTTCTAGTGGGAAATTTTTTCTCTTATGTCTATTTCTGTTTCTAAATAATGGATTCTTGATCAGATTTGATTATCGCCTCTCCCTCAGAGTGCTTCAAGTTTTTCTGGTAAGGACAGTTTTGGTGGTCTACCAGGTCATGCGAGGTTGTTAGAGGTCCCATTTCCTCATTATTGTATTATGAAAACTGACACTCTTGCTTTAAAAAACCCTGTTTTTTTCCTTTTACTTTTCTCTTCCTCATGCGGTGGATTATGTAACCCTAAATCTCTCATATTAGATGTACATGAGAAAGAAATGTATGAGACAGCTACGGTGTGTGTAAGCATGAATGTGTGTCACTTTCGATGGAGACATGTCAGGGCTCTGGAAGCAGTTATTGTGGGCAGGACACATCTGCAACCGGTTGAGTTTAAGACTGGCAGGATGGAAGAGTTAAAGTGGCAGTAGGGGGGCATGATAGTAAAGTGTGGACCAATTAAATACTGATGATGTACTCTGTCCTTTTAGTAACTTTATGTTAACTATGATGCTGGAAAAAGAATGACTTGTGCTCCATGGGCAAAGTAAATAAGTAAATGTTGTTTTTTGTACAAACTGTATGGTACAAATGTATATTTGTACAAATGGGTGTTTTGAATAGTGGTACATTAGTAGTACATCGGCACATGATTTCAAAACTTATTTTTTTAAATAAAAAAATTAGCATTTAGTTTGAATTGGTCTAGCTGGCCTTGTGTAGAAATGTACAAGCATGTATTTGGACACAACGGTGCAACACACAAGAGAACATGAACAATATTTGTACTTATGTGTACCTTAAATGTCACAATAGGCATGTAAGTAGTTATAATTTAAGTATATTATAGAGTAGGGATTACCATAATACTAGGTAGTGGCCTAGTATGTAGGATACATGCCTCTAGACCAAGAGGTCATAGGTTTGAATCTTGTCTTAAACAGCTCCTTATAGATGGATTTTGTTCTATCAATTCTTGCTGAAGCATTTATTTCCCTCCACATATTTGGTGCTATTTTTGATTCCTGTGACCATTACTGCACATGAACAGTGCAGAAACAGTTATTAAATAAAAGAAGCTTTGAAAGTCTGCAATGTTCATTATTCATTCACCTATATGCCAGAATTAATTAACAGTATTATATACTTTTAGAACAAAACTGTGGGCAATTAATTTAGATGAATTAATCAAAGAGCTTTTAATTAATACATTTTTTAATTGCATGACACCCCTAATTATAATTTATGCCGAAAGAAAAATCTATATTTTCAGAATTTTACATGAAGACTCATTCCTAATTAGGGACATCAGGACTAGAGGAAAGTTAAATGTCTAATATAGAGGGGAAAAGGTCCTATATCCATATGTATTTATGCATTCAGGTGTTTGTCTTGAAAGGACAAAGTCTCCTGGAGTTGAGGCGAGTTTTGGAAGATCTGCCTGCAGAACTGAAACAACAGAAGAAGCCCCAGGGCTGGCAGTGAAACCGGGGAAAGGCTAAACGTCAGTGCACGTTTCACACAGCTCTGCTCAAAAGCGCAACACTATAAATCAGCCTGCTTTTCATTTCAGAGAAGACTGCCAACTTTCCGACTTCTCCCCTCTGTGCCAGCCTGGATCGTTCACCCTACCTGACTCGACTGGGTCTTTTATTCATCTTTATCAGACACTTTGGCAAAGGAACATTTAACATATACCCCTATGTGTAGCAGTGTTTATTTACTTCAGCAGCTAGGGCTAAGGAGTGCAGCTTTAAACTTTATCACTCTACAAACTAGAAAGTAGTTTCAAACAGCGACACTTAGCCTGCAAATCACAAAACGCTATTGAGCATTTAGAGATCTGATGGCCTTGGATTAGTGTGGCTGCCAACAAGCAACGATAAGCACATGTTCACAACAAAGAGCTTCAGCACAGCGCTGACGAGTTCAAGGGGTTCTGCGTTTAAGATGCCGGTCAATTTAGTTTTGAAGTGGTTGCATAAAAAAAAAACTAACAAACAGTGCTGAAACACTTTATGGAATGTATGAAGCTCTGCTGGGAAGTATGGTAATATGAATGCAGCTTTGAAAAGCTATACTGAAAAGCTATAGTCCTTTAGTTTAGTTGTATTTGGCAGTAATTGTATTGATTAAATATGTTTTACTTTGATGTATTCGCTTAAGTGCAATCAAAATGCTTCTTTTAAAGGAAACTGTAGTTTTCAGTGTCTTCAGGTGATGTTGAAGTCTCAAGTTTAGCAGCAGTAACAATCATCTGTCAAGAGGAAATTTCGAATTTAAAAAATGATGGTAATTGATTTTAAATTATTTGATTTTGTTGCTTTAAATCGCTAGGTTAGCACTGACATTAGTTATGCTACCATTACCTTTACAAGGCAGCCGGTGGGCTAGTTGTTCGGGAGTTTGCCAGGTTTGCCAAATGCAGAGAAAGGATTTTGTGCTGTTCACATTGTTCTGTGATGTGTTTACAGATGGACATTTTACACATTAGCAAGCTAGGAAGTTAGCTTGGCCAGCTGAGCAGCTAGAAAACAAAACTAGTGTGGATGTGATTTCGATCCATGATCATCAAGCTTCAGCTATCATTAGCCAGGAGTTAAAAAGATCACAGCTGGCTTTGCTTCCCCCCACCCCATCACTGATCCAGCAAGGGCTACTTTTAGCCAGTCGAACAGCTCTGGCAGTCAGGGTTCTCCTCCAAATACATTATGCTTTCCAAAGATGTTGCATGAGTGCCAGTTCTGTAAGATGGTTGGCTTCGCATGATGTGGAGAAAGCATGTACTCATCTTCACCTCCCAGTGTCGGTGGTATAATTTGATTGGGAGGGACCCAGCTAGTGGGGAGAATATTGTGAAAAAAATAGACACATGTGCCAACTTTTCAGGCATGTGCATTACTAATTTCAGTTCAAGCTTATGGGGTGTTAGGTGGTCTGGTTGTTAGGGAGTTGCCCCTGTGATTGGAGGGCTGTGGGTGTGAATCCAAATACTGACCCTTGAGCAAGATACCTTCCCACACTCTATTCCCTGGATGCTGTAGTGCTGACTGCCCATTTGGTGAATGGGTTAAATGCAGTGAAGGTCATGCTGTGGTATGTTAACACATGTGTTAATTATAATTGTGCGTTTAACGGAGACTTTAATCCAGAGAAATGTACGGGTGGAAGTTAATGTAGTGTTAGGAGTTGCGTCCATTGCTATATGATTGTGTGAATTTTAAACTAAGGGTGGATATTAAAACCTAGTCTGCTGGAAAGAGGGTTGCGTTGATATCTACTATGCTACAATATCTACTTATAATTGAATTCTTGTTTCATTGGTAGTGTTTCAGTTAAAATCTCAAACTTATATACAAAAATGCCCTGAACCGTAATAAAATTGAGCCAACAGTGAGCCACCTGACTTAAATTTTTAATGCTGAATAAGGGTATTCACTTGGATTTTAATGATAAACTGGTGACATCAGAAATATCCCATTACCATAATAAGCTACTGTAAGAAGAGTTATGCTGTAATTTCATTTCTTTAATAGCAGAAAAGGCAATGCTGGGTTATACAGCAGCTAAAATATAATATTACATATTTTTAAAAATATTTTAGTTTACTGCATTCCATTTCTCAACAAGCTTCAGCACATGAGTTCAGATTTCCTGCCAAGCTGTTTTCTAGTTTTCTATGTCTCATTGATTTCTATTGACAAGTTGATTATAAATGCTTACAAATACAAGCTTCACAATGTTATTTTAGCGAACACAATGTTATTTCAGCTTGTCACAGCTCAGCTCCTTCACTTTTACAGACTCAACTTATTTGCCTGCTAATCATACTTTTTGTTGTCTTGAGAAGTGTCACAGTTACAATAACTGAGTCAGATTTGGCGGCGCTGAAACTCAGTGTGTAGTTTTCACACTTGGATAAGATTCCAATTATTCAATAATCTGTCATTTTACATTTGGGGGGCCTTACCATACACATACCCCGGCGTATGCCGAGGAAGAAGGAAAAACGTCCGTCAGGTAATTAGTGTGCTGATTTGCTCACAGATTTCCTGGGAGGAAGTCCCAAAGGATAGAATGACAGACATGCTTCCCACAGGGAATCAGTCCCGGTGCACATGCAAAACTGTGGTAAACAGGCTGCTGCATCACATTCCTGAAAAATAAACCATGCTACCAATCAACAGCTCGAAGTGGTGATATGGTACGACATTCTTGTGATGATAAAAAAACATTTAAAAATAAGCTTCAGCAGCACATTGTGATAATACGTCCTTGACAGGAGATCATAGGTTTGAGTTCTGACAATGCCAGATGCGAAACTCTGCATAATTGCTTTGATTTTTTCTATTTTTTGCAATTTATACATGTCTAATTTCACTGAACATCTAGGCCAGCCCCAATCACACCAACCAATGCTGGGAGATTCACATGCCTCCTCCAAGTGCACATGAAGCATTCTAAAGATTTACTGCCTTGAAATGAGATCACTTCAGTTGTTAAACTGTGTTGTATACACTATATATATGAGAGAGAGAGGGAGAGAGAGAGAGAGAGAGAGAGAGAGAGAGAGAGAGAGATATCTCTCTTTGCTTCTGCTTTCAAGAAACCAAACACATATAAATCTTGCTTACACCAATAACACGCACACATGCAGATCGTTCAGCACAATAATCAACAGACCACAAATGCTAGGGGCCAAATGCAGGTCCACTGCAGGACAAAGCAAGGCTTCTAATGCCATCCTTAACTGGACTCTCTTTAAGGCTCCCCATGGCCAGCTGTGGGCGGCCTGGCGGAGTCATTTGTTCACAGCGGCTCTCTTTTATGGAGGGTGCTGACAATGTGGCGAATGTTGAGGAAGTGGGCGGCCATCTCTGGCCCTCATCCCTCAGCAGGCCAGATGGTAGGAACACTTGTCTCACCACCAGTCCCCTGGCACCCACATAATCACACACACACACACACACCCACACACACACACACACACACACACGTTGCCTCAGCTGCTCAGTCAGTTCAGCTCACAACTCAGCAACAGGGAGGTCCTGATTTACACACATTTCACATGCATGTGGGTCACCAGTACACAACAGAAAACCAGTACGGCCTGGACAGAGTATACAGTATATGATGCTCAGTGAACAATCATATCAACAAATGTACAAAAATGTACACTTTCACAACTGAGTCTGTCACAAATGCGCACTTTTATAACTGGAGCTCTTAAAAAAGTCACTAATATTGAGGTGCAGTAGAAACTATCACAGACTTACAGGTTTAAAATGGAAGTGAGCAGAGATATACACGTTCAAAACAATTTTAAACTTCAGTGAACACAAACACTTTAAAAAGTAGCAACTCCACAGATGCACTAGAAAATAAGACAAAAAAACTTTTTTAAGTAAGGTTACAAATATCCACTTTTAAAACTAAAACTGACAAAAATATAAGCAAAAGCATTGTTTTGAAGGGGTTAACCCAAATCATAAAATTATTTGAAATAAATCCACTTTTTAAAACTGAAGCGAATGCAAATTTCAGCTTCTAAAGCAACAGCAAATACAAAGATGCCATTTCAAAGCTGGCGAAAACAAGTGCACACTTTCAAAGCCTGAGCTAACTTGTGCAAACCAGCTATTTTCATCACAGCACGAACAGTTCCCTAAAGGTCTGAGGAATTTTGACATCTGCCCCGGCACACATGGGAACACAGATGTGTTGAGAACATAAAAAAAAAATACAAATCCCAGATTTCCTGTCTTTCGCAGTTACTGGAGATATTTGCTGCTCACAACGGGGGATTTTAGAAGAGGTCTCGCTTGTCTCAAGGGACCAAGATCAAGCCTGAGGGGATATCTGGGACATAGGCACTTTTTTATTTTTTTTGATAGGCCAGTAACTTTTCTGCAAATGAAAATGACTTGCTTGCTAAAATTGCACTCTGAGGAGTAATCAGATTATTTTTTCATAAAGTAGAGCTGTGAAAAAGTAATGCTTAAGAAGACGAGAGCTAAGAGGTTACGGGTAAATCCGCCTCTTGGATTAGACTGCAATCTGCCTTTATCAAAAAATTCTGCAGAAACTAGCAGGATCCATTTACGTCTTCTATCACAAGACAGAAGGCATAAGCTGGTCCAGTGCCTCCAGCACCCATCAACTTTACGCTCTGGCAGCATTGCTATAATGTGTTTCAAAACAGTTAAACCATTAGTTGCAGTGGTGTGACAGCAGGCTGATGCAAAATCCCTGGCGAATGGAAGCAGATCTTAAAGGAATTCTGTGTTTTTACACTTTATTTCTATCTGTAGCATACAGTCAGTCACCACACACAACAAACTGTATGGACAAACGAATTGGTGGCCTGGTGGTTAAGGAGTTCAGAAGGTCATGGGTTTGAATCCCAGGACTGTCAGTGACCCCACTGAGGTAACCAATAGTTAGGTAACATCCCCACACACTGCTCCCTGGTTGCTGTATCACTGGCTGCTCAGAGTGAATGGACTGAGTGCAGGAAAGTATTATTCACACCGTGCGGTGCTGTGCTGTGTTGTGTTCACGTGTGACTGTAACGGCCACTTTGCTTACTCACGTAACCTATTCTCTCACAAGCATATTCATTTAACATATAGCACTCTTGCAGGCGTCCCGTAGGAGTGCCAGGACTCTGTGACGCCTCCACAATTCCTCTTTGTAGGTGTATGCAAATGTGGTAGTTTAGGAATTCAGAAATCTTACTTTAATGAGGGATGGGAAGAAGTTGTGGACTCGGATCTGAACAGCGCTTGTCTCTGAGCTGTTGGACAGAACAATGTTAACAACAGGTCCTGAGTGCCTGCCTGGGAGAGCTGTGAGCGATTGCATTATGTCCGCCAGAGAGAGTGAGTAATGGACATGATGAATTCACTTCATGAATAGTCTGGCTCTGTGCCAGAGGCTGAGGAGACAGTGGGAGGCGTTATCATCGTGGATGTGATTGACAGTCTAATGTTGTGTAAGGCAATTCATCTTCAGGCTCCAGATGAGAATTCATCATTCAGTGTAATATCATCCATCTAAATGAATACAGTAAGACTTCCTACTGTAGCAGTTATATGGAAAATATGACTCCTTCATCGTTAATGCGGTTGATTTTGTCATCTTGTTCAACTGTTCTGTTTCGAGCATCTTTGAAGGTGTAATATGGCCATAGATGCGTTATATTGTTTTGAAACTTCAATAGAATTAAATAGAATGCTTCAAATTTGTCATTTAAACCAGTTCAATTCATGGATTCCAAAACACAAAAGAACTGCACCCACCTTCAGTCATTACTGTAGCATTAAGCAATCCATAAAGAACACAAAATGATCTATGCCTAAAGGAATACTTCAGTAAAACATCACATTTGCACAATTCCCCAGTCTATCAGCAAAGACATGTTTGGTATTCAAAGTTTGCTTCTTTATTCCTTTAGGCTAATAAAGCCAACAAGTAATGGAAGCTTATACCACACGAATTAACACTGTAAACTGTGTGCACCGAGTCATAAATAATGCAGACCCATATTTAGCATTTTACAATTTGTTTACATGCTTTTTCAACATGGCCTGTAGCCCTTAGAGTAAAACAGGCTTTAACGACTCATACGTGTTTGTAATGTCCACTTTTTGCCATGACAACAGTAATTTCCCACTTGTGGGACTAATAAAAGATTGTCTTATCTAATTTTAATTTGTTTTATCTTATCTTATCTTATCTTAAAAACCTGATTGGTTTCCCTGTATGATACTTCATGAAGGAAGCAGGCATGGCTGAAATACTCCTTGTAACTTATAACGTGAAGATTTATATAAAGAGTGTGTGCACTTCTGATTGGTGGGGTATGAACTTCTTGCATGGGTCTTCAGTGGAAAACTAAAGAAGGAAGTAAATAAACATGCCTTCCTGGCTGATTTGCTAACTCTGTGTATTCACTTTATTCACTAAAGTACAAGGCTCTAACAACAATGTGATGAAAAATGGCTATTCAAAGATACTGAAATCTGTCATCAAAACATGATCAAAGCTGAAATATTAATGAGGGATTCCCCTTTTTAACACAGTAACACACTCCTTATGGATTCCTAACCAGGAGCATCACTGAACGTTCCACTTTTTGTCACCATTGTAAGCCATTTTTCTTAGTCTGATAAGAACTACCACCCCTAAGAGTGTGTAAGTACCGGACAGGGGTTGCCCGGTGGTCCGGCCCTCCGCAGAGGAGACAGCTGTCGTTCTGACACCTCCACCACCCTAGGGACGCCTCAGGATAATGAAACGGCACGCACACATTTGGCGCCCACTCTTCAACTGAGAGCAGTCCACTGCACTCCTCTAAAAAGAGCCATTAGATTTTTTAATTACTACAGAGACCCAGACTGAGCCTCTATGTGGTTCTTTAAGAATGGAAGCTTGCCCCTCAGTGCCTCATGCATTAAACATGAAGCTCGTGTGCGCTTCCCGAGAGAGAGAACAGGGGAGAGGATGAGGGAATACTGGGATTTCTCTTGATGTGGATGGAAAAACAAGGATGGAAATCTTTCAGTCAGGGCTGCAGGCACATGCACACAGCTGCTGTGTGCTCCAACAGCTTGTGTGTACACTCTCTGTCAAATTGGATGGACACTTGGCATATATCCATGCACAATTACTGTTTATATGTGGAATTAAAAAAATGTACACATTGTTGTTGAGAGGAACATGTGAGGTGTGGAAAAAACAAAACAAATAAAAATTCCACTGTTTAACACTCTCTTTAGACAGGCAATGGAGGTTGCTTTAATCATCATTTAATCATTTCCACATCTATTGTATTATATATTACACATTATGTTAATTTATTTCATTGGTGTGGAAATGATGCACTCGTTTGAATCAAGCCGATTCAGCTTGTTGCTTCATTTTCATTTTCATTTCATTCAGCGTCACGGGCTGCAGTGTGTACAGCACAGAGGCGATTCTTCGCTTCGCGCTCTCAGATCTGGGACAGAATGGATGTGGGGGGGTTGGGGTTGGTAAGCGTGAATGCAGGTGGCTGACCCAGTGTCACTGTGCAGTGTTTGGGTGACTGGTAGGACCTCCCAGAGGATATGACCAGCGTTCAGGCTCACTACACACAGACCAGGTGGACGAGGTCAAAGCCTCTCAGCCCACTGGCCCTCGCTCTGCATGCAGACATTCAGACATGAGACACGGAGAGAGGAGAGCACAAGATTCAGCGCTGGCAGCTCACCAAGCCAGGGGATAATGTTTCAATTGTTCTATTCTTTGACATTCCTAGGAAGTGATATAACATGACATAAGAAACATGCTCATGAAGACTTACACACACACACACACACGTTACATCCTCATAAACTGCCCACTGGTAATACACTCTGATTATATTTATACTTAAATATATTAAACCTGGCAGAGACACTCATGATCAAGACACTTAAAGAGGTCTAAGATAGAACAACTATATTTGTAAGGACAACTGTTTTAAACATGGAAGAAAACCTCACATCTCCAGTTTTCACTTTTTGCATAGTGCAAAACAGCCAACAAAACTCATTTAGACTGTGTCAAAATGTTACGGGTCATTAGAAATGGCATCAAAGTATATTAACATAATCTTACAATAAAAGTAACTTTTTTAAATAGAAGGTTTTGGTCTTATGCCATTTACTGTGAGTACTCAAGTTCAAATGACTATTATGAGTATAAGTATTATGAGATAGGTGTTATGAGTATTAGGAATAAATACTGATTGTAATACAATAATGCTTTAAGAGTATTAGTACTAGTATTATCGCTTTTCTTGTTTTGTATTGATGTTACTTTTTCACCATGTACAGTGTTTGTTTATGGTTGCTACATAACAAAGACCTTCTAATTTAACGTGCTGCACTATTTAGCGTTTTATTTGTGACTAATTGAAATTAGACTTGGACAAGGCATTTAGTTTTGCCACCATGTTAACGTCAATTCATTTACTCAGCAGAACACTACATGTGATCTGTCCCAGACCTTTTCTGACAGTGTACCCTTTTCACACACATTTGAGAGTAGGAATCATTTGAAAGGAATAAAACACTCTGACAAAAAAATTGAGTGGAATTTCTGCAAGCTTCTCCAAAGCCAACAACTTGTGAATAGAGCATGTCTTTATTCATACATTTACACATCCAGTATTTTACAGGACTCAAGATTCTTTCTTTGTCACATACTCAGTTATACAAGTACAACATGTAGTAGAGTTTAGATCGGGCCCAAAAACTGAGACCCGACCCGACCCGAGCCCGTGCACCTTGTGCCCGAGCCCAGCCCGGCCCGACACATTAACTTTAATTATCGGCCCGAACCCGATATAAACCCGACAATTTTTAAAAATACGTGTGATGATTAAAAAAACCTAAAATTTGATCACAGCCCAACCCGGCCTGGCCCGAGGACAGCGGCAGGAAACATCCGCGGTCGGGTCGGGTCGGGCCTGGGCCTTGCCGGGTTCGGGCAGAGAATCTAAACTCTAACATGTAGTGAAAGGTGCCTACATCTGTGCAATGTAGTAAGTATAAACTATAGAGAGAATTAAAATCTAGAACTAAGAAGGGGAAAAAAGTAAACAGTAGGAAAAAAAATACTCAAATGAATACTACAGGTGTAAACAAGTGTAAACAAATATTTGCATGTGTCAACAAAATGTAAAATGTGCAAATGTAGAGTCTGTTAATTGCGGTAGTGAGGTAAAGATGCAGGTGAGATACACTGAGGTAAGGCAGGTGGGAATCAGTGAGATAGTGAGGGGCAGATGAGATACTTAGAGGCAGTGAGGTAGAGAGTTCAGTTTTGGTTCTAATGAACAGTTTAAAACTGTGGTGTTGTGTCGTGGTTGAGGAGTGTTATGTCCTGAGCATAGAAGCTCCTCCTAAACCTCTCTGTTCTGGCCATATTTACATGACTTCAAACCAGGCTACTAGCTGCCCTACATATATAATTTACACTTTTATTTATCACTAAAATGTGCTTTCCCTGTGTGTCCATGCAGGTGGTGCATATTATAATGAGGAGCACAAAGCTCCGCATGAAACATTTGTCCTAAAATGGTCTTTTCAGGGTTTTAAAGTATGGTAGATACAAACTGGATAGTCACATGAAAAGCTTAAATATGATAAGTATCGTAAGACCCAGCCTGGGACGTAAGTGTATAATTGCGTGGGCTTGTTGGACTCAGTCTTCACGGGTCAGCTCGTTTCTCAGCTCAGAGCGGATGTGTGCTGGCCAGGTGTGTGTAGCCCCACTAATGAGCACCTGCACAGGCCTGGAGGATGCTGTTGTGTTGTCACGGTGACCGGAGACTGCCAAAAGCTCACACACACCGGGCCCAGATCTTAAGATCTTCATGTGCTTCATTAGATTTTTATGTCAGCTGGATTCTGAAGAGGTGGAGGGGGTTGCTTGGGTGGGTGTATGTGTGTGTGTGTAAACAGGGGTGTGTGCCATTTGTATCCCAGTAACTGGCTTTATAGCCCCTGCTCTCCAATTGTGTACATGCATATGTGTGTGTGTGTGTGTGTGTGTGTGTGTGTGTGTGTGTGTGTGTGTGTGTGTGTGTGTGTGTGTGTGTG
>JBBMFX010000037.1:6357700-6383674 GCA_037832545.1 Rhabdalestes septentrionalis | reverse complement strand
ATTTTATATGCAGGGGAAAGACAGAGGAGCGGTATGGAGTGTGTGTGTGTGTGTGTTTTTGTGTGTGTGTGTGTGTGTGTGTGTGTGTGTGTGTGTGTGTGTGTGGAGGGAGGGGGAGCTGCTGTGGGTTTGTGGCCATTTAAATACCACTCTCACTGCAGTTATCCTGGCAGGAAACAGGAACATATGAATGTCTTGTAAAATCTTGAGGTGTCTGTATATTGCAGCTATAAAACAGAAGACAGCACTGTCCCATAATATCTGTCTAGGCACACCTTTTCTTTGTCTAATTTGTCTTTTTAGTCACTCAGAGCAATTTGATGAAAGCATGTCACTTATTATCCTAATAAAAATAGTGCATGGTGCACTTGCACAATATTACAATACACTGGTGCTAATAAGAATCTAACTCACTGCTTTTGTCTAAAGTATCAACACTTACTTGCATTCCCAAACTGTGTCCGCTATTGTATCTCTGAAGAAATGCAAACTTCTCATTTGTTTCTGATTCATCTGTTAGTTTCTCACCTGAGTAAAAATTTGATTCAAATCATGCACGTCGTACGGTGATTTTAGCACCTTCATTAAATCATAAATTTAAAAATTATGTTTGCTTAATTATTTATTAATTACAGATATGTCTGTTTGCCTTCCAACATGTCACTATTGTAAATAATTTTAATTTGTAAATAACGATTGCGGTATTGTTTGCTTATGTATACATCAATTAATTCCATGTCCTTGCACATGCAGTTTTAATTAGATAATAATAATAAAAAGTTCATACGTGAACACCACACACAGTGTGAACATCACAGTGGTGCCACTTGCAGTCCTGAGATTCAAACCCAAGACCTCCTGATTCCAGGGCCAACTATAGGGGGTGGATGTAGCTCGGTGGTTAGGATACTTGCCTCTGGACCATGAGCACAATGAGGTCTTAGGTTCGAATCCTAGCTCCAGCACCACCACTGGGTCCCTGAGCAAGACCCTTAGTTAACCCAAGTTGCTCCAGGGAGACTGTCCCCTGTTGTTAGAAATGAAAGTCGCTTTGGACGTCAGCTAAATGCCAAAAATGTAACTGACAGAGCACCAGCTGCCCAATAATACAATATGTACATTTTGAATAACTATTAATCAGTGCATATTTTTCTTCTAAGAAAGAAAGAGATTCAACCTCTGCCTTTAACTGCGTGGGCAGCCAGTGATGAGGAACAGTGTGTGGGTATGGCACTTTGTTCAAGGGTATCTTAATGGTTCCACTATCAATCCTGTGATTCAAACCAACGATCACAGGGGCACAGCCGTTTATAATAAAGTTATTAATTAATAATAATAATGACAAAAACATCAGTAATACTACTACTACTACTACTACTACTAATAATAATAATAATATAAAGTTTGAATAACTATAAACAACTATAAACGGATTGAGAGAGCAAGATTCAATCTCTTCTCTTTATTCCTATTCGTGGGTGAGGTTTATATGGTCTTGTGGGCGTGTCTTAGAGCTCGGTGTGGGCGTGGTTTCCAACTCGAAGTGGGCGTGGATTCCTGCGCGCGTATCGATCAGTGGGTCAAAAAAAAAAACAGAAAAAGGAGACAGACGGACTGGGTTTCTGTGCTGGTGGGTTCTTGTCCGTGTGGAAGGAGAAATACGATGTCCGTCTCGGACGCTGAGACTTCAGGCGCCCTTTTCGTGGGCTGACCTCCTAAGGAACCTAAAGAAGAGGCGAAACACCCGTGGCTGCAGTATTAATCACTTTTGAGCTGTTGTTTTTATTTCTCATTCATCTCTACTGCTCCACGGCGCGGGGGAACTCGCTCCCAGTGTCCGGGGAGGAAGCGCCACGCTCCGTCTCCTCGGCTCCGGCTCGCCCCGTGACCCGTCCCGCCCGCTGGATGGCCGGGTATGGGGAGAGCAGGCTCCTGCTGCCCCGGGGCTGAGCGCCTCCAGCGCCCGGCCTCCCTCTGCCTGCTCATGCTGGGACACCTCTCCCTCCTGGCTCCTCTCGGTAACTCCTCTTATCACACTTTCTGCTCAATCGTTTATCCTTCACACTCAGCAACAAAAATCACAGCTGATATAGTTTATAAAAGAAAAACTTTTACAATTTATTTACTCCTGTACAGAATAACCCATGTATAGCCCATATGTCTGTGACTGTAATATTCTTGAAGGGCTGTTTTCTGTTACTGTAATAGTCTTGAGGAGTTAGCTGTATATAATAAGACATATTCTTTGTTTTAGTGTAATAATCCCCAATTTTGTTTAGTATAATATTCATTGAGGCTGTTTTAGTAATCTGTAGGGTTAATTATAGATAAAAATCCATATTTCTGTTTAGTATATTATGGTTTAGTATAATATTCCTGAGGGACTATGTATATGTACTGATATCTTTGTATAATATTTTTGAAGGACTTCTTTAGTAATCTGTATCTCTGAATAATAATCCATAATTTTGTTTTAGTATATCCCTTTATCATCCTGAACTGTAAAAATGGTCTTAATTTACTGTAAGGGTCTGTATGAATAAAACTATGAATAAAGATGATTCGAAGATGATATCTGACAGGCAAAACCGTGTCCAATAGTATATTCATAATAAACTTTTTAAACATGGGTTTTTCTATTCAGACCTTTCCTCCAACATGAAATGGACCACACTTTAGTGGTCAAGGATAGAATTTTGGATGATTGACTGATATCCTTAGTGCTTTTAAGTCATTTAAGAGTTATTTTATCAACAGCAAATACTCCTGTTTATCTTCTGAAGTGCCCTTCCCTGTAGAGAAGTGCTTCGTAGTAGAATTATCAGTGCATCATGTGCTGTATCTACCAAACAAGAGCAGATTGAAGCATCTCATATTTGACATTTTTCCAATCAGGGCCAGATGAAGGCGAGATTAAAAAGGTTTACATGCTTTATTAAACTGCTAGATGGAGATGGTTTGGTGTGTTTCACCGTTCTCCTTACTCTGCACTGGTGTCGTATTGATTTGTGCAGATTTGTAATGCTGGAGTGACAGCAGACTGTACAGTTGGTGTGCTTTTCACATTTAGTTACAGCTTTTGAGAGAACCGTGAACCCAGGAACATCTTCTGTGCATCACTACTGTGTTTTTGAACAAGGTTTTTCAAACTCAGGAGCTCTCAGGATCTAATTAGTGATGAGTTTTTTATTGTTTTAATTTTCTCCAGCAAAGAATGATCATCCTCTGTCTCAGCAGTAATCCTGCTTGTTTAGAAAGAGTGGCCGTATTTGAACTGAATATGCCATTAGGAGTTTGGTTTGAATGGCCATTTTGGACGTGCCAGTTTAAGAAAACCTGTTTTGGATGTCTTGTACTGGTTTGGAGAGCTCTTGAGCGAACTCTGTGGAATTGGGTTGCCCCGTGAATAGGAGACTGTGAATACTACACATTTGGTGCACTGTTTTCTCTTGGCTCTCTGACAGCTGCTCCGCTTTGGGTGTCCTGGCCGTAGCCTGTGTTCATGCCATTCTGAATTAATGGCAGCGGGAGAATACTGCTGGGTGTCCATTGAGTGGTCACACCTTCATAATTAATTTAACGTGGGCCCCGGGCAGTGGAGCACAACGCACTTTGAGTGGTCCGTAGCCAAGAGAGAAAGTCACTTTGAACTTTTGTGATGTTTCTTAAGTTGTTTTGAGTCGAGAAATCTTAAGATCTCTTTATAAATGCATTCACCTCTTTATTTTGAGTGCAGTGAACCTCGCTGATGCTGTCTACCAGTTTTGCTTAATTTTTTTTCCTTTTGTATTCACCTGTCGGTCACACTAGTTTCCCAGTCGTTTTCAAGGCGTGCTTCTTATCTTTGTTGGTTTAATTGCTTAAGAACTGTGTGAAGTGATTTCAGAATGTGCTGCTATAACAATGTGGTGGTGTTGTGCAACCTGTGTGCGGTGGTCTGTCAAGGCACTTTGACCACTCAGAGAAAGGGATCTCCCAAGTAGACAGATCATTTTTGTTTTATTTCAGTTTCCCTGCTTCTCAGTTTGTTGGGTTTCCAAAACATGCAGATGGGCTTTATGGCGCTTTACTGGGTTCAATAATTCAGTCTTTAACGCTAATGTTGCTAATAATGAATGAGAGCAAATAGCTCACAGTGAGCATTAGGAAAATGACATCATGTAAGATGGTGGCTGTGGGCTTATATTCATTGTCAGCATGTACGGTTGAGTGACACAAAGAGAAGAACACCCCTCACCTCTCCCTCTCTCTTTCTTTCTTTCTTTCTTTTCTCTCTCTCTCTCTCTCTCTCTCTCTCTCTCTCTGTCTCTCTCTCTCTCTCTGTCTCTCTGTCTCTCTCATCTTTTTTCATTTCCAGCTGCTTATGGCTGATGTTCCAAGCAGACGGAAACTCGATCTTTACATTTCAGCCGGACGCTTTTCGATTCGCCCCCTTTTACGCGCTCTATGACATGTTCCAGACCCGTTTGATGAAAGAAACGGTCAGTTAGACTAAAACTGTTTTGAGAGAAGTCCAAGAAAACCTCAGCAAGGCTTTGGAGCTGGAGATGTCATTCTGAAACAGTGGCTTATAACCCTCCTGCTGTATGCAGTTGTTAAAGTTCACCCGTGGAGGGGGAGAGTGTGTGGGGGGGTAATGTGTGTGTGTGTGTGTGTGTGCATGCATGTGTGTGGTGAAGGGGGGTGGGGTGTAGTTGACCTCTCTGCCCTGGCCAAATTCCACATCTTGAAATTTCACTCGCTGCACTGAGGAGGGCCCCTCTGCAGCTGAGGAGCGCCTCACCAGCGGCCGGCCACCCTGAGAAAATATTTCCAGCAGCTTTAATTGCAACAAGGGTGTGCTCTGTGCTCCGAAACGACACACTTCAGCCCCGCAAATTACCTCGGCCTGTGAAACAAACACCTTGTTTTCTCTCTCTCACACACACTCTCCCTCTCTCTTACTCTCTCCCTTTCCCTCTCTTTCTCTCTCTCTCCCCCTCTCTCTCTCCCTCTCCCTCTAACTCCCTCTCTCTCTCTCTCTCCCTCTCTCTCTCCCTCTCTCTCCCTCTCTCCTCTTTCTCTCTCTCTCTCTCTGCCCCTCTCTCACCCTCACTCTCTCTCTCTCCCACTCTTACTCTGTCTCTGGTTTATTACGAGTTTGATTTTATGATCTTGGCTGAACCAAAAAAGAACACCAAGGACTTTGTTCTTTTTACCCTGAAGACTCTAAAAACAAGGTCATTGCTGTTGCACATTTTTATTTTTGTGATTTCACAAATCTATGAAAGTAGTATTTTTGCCTGTGATATCAGAGACTTAGTCTCATGTACATTTAAGGTTCAAATATGGTCCAGATTTTTAGAGTAGAACCTACACTTTAATCTATCCTATATTAAGATGGCTGTTTTTCGTTCCCTCTTCTGTGCTGAGCCCAGTAAGGTAAACTCCAGCCCGCATGGCTCGTGGACTCTTATCCTCTTAAAAAAGGGCAGTAATTCTTTAAACCCAGTCTGTAACAAAGGGGACGTTTTGGCAGTTAGGTTGAGCGTCACTATTTGGCAGCACACTGAGACATTCTAACACAGACTGTGATAGTTTGATTTGTTCGCCCTCCTCTGCTCATAATACTTTATGATCTGCTGCCCCCACCTGGGGGACCCCCAAAGACATTCCATTCCTCGCTCGCGCGCTCTGAAATTACGAACAGCCTTCAGCTCGAGGAGGAAGACTGGCCTACTTTCTCCCCCCTCTGTTTCTTCGTTCCTCCTCTTATCAAGTGTCCCGGTGTCATTATTGTTATTGGTATGACTGTGGATCCAATTGCACGGCTCCCTCGCAGCAGCGATTTTGAAATAGGAGTGTCAGGTGACGGGCTAATTAATCTACCTAGCCGTGAAAAACAGCTTGTGTCCATGACTGCTGTGAATTGGATTAGGACAGATCTCAGATAAAGGCCTTGCAGTTTGCCCTGATCGTGCATCGACATCCACCCCACGTGTGGTAGAAAGACAGGGGGAAAAAAACCTCATCATTAGTGGTTGGGCAGTACCACTATATATTATTATTATCATGATAAATGACATCCCAGTATACTTCTCCAAGTATATTATGGGTATTATTGGCACTTTTAGAGAACGCAGAAACTACGTGCATCATAAAAGTGACAGATTTAGCATTACTAACTGCATGTTAACTGTTTTGTTACTGTTACTATAGCTGCTACTGTTTTACTGCTGCGTTTTATGCTCTAACTTGGTTGTAAAAAAACAAACAAAAAAAAACGATATTGTGATGAACTTTGCATATCATGATTTTTGTCATGTGACCCACCCGCACTGCTCAGTCTTTCAGCATTTGAGGGGCAGCATCTTTGCCACCACCCCACACATGCAGCTGCATGAAGGGCTGGAGGCGCATGAGTTCGGTGGGTGACGAGGTCACGCGGGGCCTCCATGAAAAGCCTCTGTGTTTGTGGGTGAGAAGTGGGACATGCCTACCTAATGTGGTTACATCTGCATGCAGCCCTTTTGTCATTTTGGAGCCTTTGCTCAACTACCATCCTCGAGTCATTCATGCATTCGTGTCTTATAACACTGAAAAGGTTGAGGCATCACAAACCTGTAAGTAGGGCTGCACAATATAATTGTTCACCATGATATTGGCATTTGAAATTCTGATATTATTGCACAATGGTAATAAACCCTTGATGGATCTTAAAGACACTGACCAATCAATAAGGATACAACTGGACAACATCTTGACCAATCACAACCCCAGTTGAGTATCTGTGGGTCTGTGGTATCTGTCCAGTCGTATCCTTATTGATTGGTCAGCGTGTTTCTGATATATCAGAACCACTATCACAGTGTATAGAAGTGTAATAGTGTTAGTGGTATTTTGGCTGTATCCTGCAGCTCTGCTGTTGTTTCTAGTAAATGAGTTACCCAGCGGTATTTGTAGAGCAGATTTACCTGCATCTTTTCCTGTATAGATTTAACCCCTTAGATTGTGAGGGCCTGTATGTGGGCCTTGACTGGAAATTAAGTTTCCAATACAGAACATTTGGAATCTCCTCGGAAACAACCAACTCTGGATAAATCTGTCTTTTCAGTCTACAGCAGTTTCCCTAGCCAGTTCATACAGAACCGATCAGAATCAGAATCGTGTTTATTGGCCAAGTATATGTGTGTACATGTACGAGGAATTTGGATCCAGTCTGTGGTGTCTCTCAAGCACAGCCATAAAAAACCCAACAATTTAAACAATTTAAATCTAAATCGTATTTACAAAAAATACAGAATTATTCTTAAAGGCACAGTACCAAAAACAACATGCTTAATTCAAAGCAATAGAGAAAGGTTGGAAAATGAATTGTGACTCTTGTTGGTGTGCAAAACAATGTATATATCTATAGTGGTACCAGAAATAAATAAAATTCAAGGAAAATGCAGGATACAGACTCTTTAAGCTCTTCTGATTTGTACTATATGCTCAGAAAAGCATGTTTTGTCGATATCCCCTAAATGCATCATCATGCTCAGCCCTAGTATTTACCGTATAACAGGTAGCTCAATAGATTAAATGTCCTCGGGTCAGTGACTGCATCAGAAATGCACGTGTGTGGGAGAGTTCATTAAGGCCTTTCTCCTGCCGTTTTCAGAGCCTTGCCTTTGTACCACAACATGGCTTCAGCTGGGCCTCCATATTGTTTTACAGCTTGTTAGTGAAACCCAATCTGCCCGTGCTTCGTCATGCCTCCTCCGCTGGCTGCAGCGGGGCACGGTGGGCTGATCTTCCGCTGCCGCTGCAGTACGCCATCATCTGATAATCAAATCAGATGCATTTGAATGGGCTGTGGTTGGGAGCTCTTGGCAGGCCAAGCTGCAGTGGGAGGCCCTTGCTGTGGAAGATTGAGTCATTACAGGCGTGTTAATGGAGAGGTTGGAGCTCATATCAGATTATGAGAGGCCTTTCTCTCTCCCTCTCTTTCTCCCTTCCTCTCTCTGAATCTCCCTCTTGCTCATTCTTTGATGCCCACTCTTTTACTCTTCCTCACACACACACTCTCTAAGGTAATGCAGTTGGACCACATTTGAGCAAGTCACAACTAATGGGGTTTGAGTGTTCTTTTCTCTCTCTCTTTCTGTTTCTCGCTCTCTCATTCTGTCTTTCTTGCTCTCTCTTTTTGTCTCTCTCACTCTCTCTTTCTGTTTTGCTCTCTCTTTCTGTCTCTCTCTCCCTCTCCCTCTTTCTGTCTGTCTCTCTCACTTTCTGTCTCTCCCTCTCTATCTCTCTCTTTCTGTTTCTCTCTCTCTCTCACACACTGTTTCTTTCTTTCTCTCTCTCTCTCTTGCTCTTTTATTTTGTGCTATGTCATTGCTTGATAATGGAGTGAAGTGCTCTGTGTGTGAAATCAATAATGAAACAGAACCTCTTACCGTTTTTAAACAAACACAAACCATTGTGACTCAGTGCGTGAAAGGCTTTTTGCCAGTGCCGAGCACATTTGGACTTTCGAGTGGCCAAGGAAAGGTGAAAAAAGCCCACAAGTGGCCTTCGGGCCGTGGGCAAAAGTAGATTAACATAAACATCTGAAGTGAATTGAGTTGAATATTAGCCTAGAGTAAGTGGCTAAAGTTGACTCTGTGAGTCTTTTGTAGTTCCAGGCTAAGGGTGCTAATCCAGCCGCCGCGGCTTTAACAGTGGAAAAGCCTCCACTGTCTTCTCCCTTTGAGGTGCCGATTTATTTGATCTTATTGGCGCAATAAACAAGCTCCTCCGGTGATAGTAGGAGATTTTACATGCTCTTGAGTCGGCTCTTTTGCGCCACGGTGTAAAACAAGGCCTGGAGTCTGACCTTAAAGAAACGCTTACGCAAGACACGCCCTTGCTTGTTTGGAACGATTCAGGAGATTTAGGGAAATATTCACCCATTCATTTTTTATTTCACCTTTCCTTTTGTTGTAGTAGTACTGGCTGTGTTTCATTTTACCCTATTTTATTTGCATACTGCAGTTATTTGCTAGAATCACAAGGAGATATTCACAGCATAATAATGCAAAATCAGAAAATCCCATTATATTTTTGTCAATCCTGTTGATGAGTTGGAGTTGAAATGCCAAATGCTTTTTTAAAACCAACAATCAGTACACGCCTTTAGAAGAAGTGGCGAATTCGATCACATTGGAAGGAAGGTCATTTGAGTGAAGACTAATGGTAGGCTAGGTTTCTGTGCTAGGTTGTATTTTACACTTTCAAATAAAAAGAAATCAGTCAACCATTCATTCAATCAAAACCACTTCTGAGTTGATTGCTGGGTTTCTTAGGTCAGCTGTGGTGATCTTCCTCGCTGTCATGACTTACACACATGTGATTGTCTCTTTATTAGGCTGAAACTTAAGTTTTCAAATGAAACAAATCAGTCATTCGTTCAAAACCACACAGCAATGGGTCCTTAGAGATGTTACTGCTGGGCCTCTGCAATAGGGCAAGGAAGTAATTCATATATAACTGATAATACTGACCAGTATAATTTTCTATTTGTCAAAAACACAAGACAAATGAAGTGTGTTAAATGTAGTACTTCTGATATTAACAACACTTTTCAGCACATCAGCACCTACATACACAAAAATCCAAACAAAAATCCTGCACTAAAGAACTTTTCATTGGGTGGTTCTTTAAAGCACAGGTTCCTAACAGTGCTCCTACAGCCCCTTGCTCTGTTTTCTCTGCACCCAACACACCTGATTCAACTAATTAGCTCATTATTCAGACTCTTGTGGGTCGAAGTGGGTGTGTTAGAACAGGAAAGCACTAAAATGTGCAGGACAGCTGGGCTTCAGGACTGGCATCTTAAAAAGCCTGATTTGTAAATGCAATTTATGAGTGGTGGGAACTCAGTGGTTAAAGAACACTACATCAAAAACTACGTAAAAGTTGGATTCCTAGTATTGACCACCCTAAGAACAATATAGGAACCTTAATTTTGAACATTTTAGTTCTTGTTCAGCTGTATTAATGCACCCCTTTCCTCTCGCCCTGTTGTCCAGGAGAGAGCCAGGTACAGACGCCGCAGTGCCGGATACAGAAGTGCACCACAGACTTCGTCTCGCTCACCTCCCACCTGAACCCGTCGCTCGATGGCTTTGACGCTGAGTTCTGCAAGGCTCTGCGGGCCTACTCGGGCTGCACCCACCGCACCTCCAAGAGCTGCAGGGGTAACCTGGTCTTCCACTCTGCCATGCTGGGCATCAGCGACCTCATGAGCCAGAGGAACTGCTCCAAGGATGGCCCCACGTCCTCCACGCACCCCGCGGCCCCCATCGAGCCATGCAACTACCACAGCCGCCACCAGCACCAGGCCGCCCTGCCTGGGACCGGGGCGGAGCACCTGCGCCCCAACTACCTTTTCTGCGGCCTGTTCGGGGATCCGCATCTCAGAACTTTTAAGGATCAGTTTCAGACCTGTAAGGTGGAGGGGGCGTGGCCTCTTATCGATAACAACTACCTGTCAGTGCAGGTGACGAATGTGCCAGTGGTGATGGGATCAAGCGCCACAGCCACCAATAAGGTGAGACATTAAAAAGACTTTCAATACCTGATTCAGTTTAGGTTCTTTTGGGAAACTAATCAGTGCATCATGAAATCTCATTCTATTTAAGTATGTTATGATTTACGGTTATTAAAACATTTATGCTAAATTTGACTGGCCCATTTATACAGCGGTGGATTTCAATGTTAATTAAAATGTAAACATTTCAACATTGCCAAAAAAAATTGGTCAAACTATAAGTGCATACTTCATCGAATATAAATTTAATATACTGACACCCTTAGTTGTTAGTGTGCTGTGTCTACGCCCAGAATGCTAATGTAACCAAACCCAGAATGCTAACAATGAATGTTTGAATTCATTGAAAGCTTGACCTGAGTACATACTTGATCAATGCATCTGTCTCAGAGACTCAACCTTTGTGGAGTTTCTCATTCTTTGAGAGAAATATGTCTGTAGCAATACAAATATGAAGGTTATTGCCACATTTTTCTTTACAGAGCCATTAACATGGTTATTGGGAGTGTTTTTACTTTTAATTCTGTTCCTCTCAGTTCTCAAAAGTGAGAAATCATAATTCCAAAATAAAATAGATAACTAGTGCTGTAAAGCAATTGATTAGAATTAACTAGTTAATCGCAAATCTGGAAAAAAATTAATCGCGATTAATTGCATTTCTGATTCAACCCAAAAAATAATGTATAATAAACACACAATCCATTTTACAAAGAAGGCTTTGGGTTGTTTTTGTTTTTTTCCCAAATTTGTCACACTTTTAAAAGCTGTGAGATAAAAACACGTTTGAATAGAAAATGCATAACATCTTCAAACCTAAAAGAGACTCTCTTTTAAGACAAAAACATAGCTTTAAATAACTGCCACACACGCATGCTTCGCCTTGAGGTGATATGATAGTGATGTAGTACTTTGGTGGTAATTGAATTCACTTTTGCAAAGCACACGTTACCCTTGTTTTGCCAAATCCCCCTCTGGTTGTAGCTTAAAACGAAATTGTCCATTTTACAGCGTGTGTTTATCCTCCACCGCTAGCTTAAGCAGCAGCATTGGCCACATGAAGTGGCTCCTTCGAGCCCGTTCTCACAAGTTTTCATGCAGCCATTACGAAATACAATTTAATCAAAATACGTGCTCCGATCACAATGTAAGGCTTTCTTCGTGCTAGAAAAAGCTTCTCTTTTTTTCACACATATTTTGATTAAATTGTGTTTCGTGATGACTGTACGAATACTCATGAGGTCGGGCTTCTTCTCCTGGCATGCTGTTCACTGGCGTAGCATAATACTGCCCCCACTGATAATAGTGTGGTACTGCAGTGCAGAGGGGTGTTTAGTTTTCTAATTAATCGTGCGATCAATTTATTAAAAAAATAAATTAACGCAAATAGTTAACATGATATTTTTAACAGCACAAATAATAACAATTATAGCAGATAAATGTATAAACATAAAATCTTTTGCCCAGAGTGAGGATAGATATAAATTATAGTGAGCGTGAAGGATGGTGTGTATTCGAAATGTGATTATTTTGATCAAAGCCAATTAAGACATTACTGTATAACAGTAATCACAGTGTATTATAGCTGTCCCCAAAACACTTAACACTGCATTAAACAGCTTCTTCTGCTGTCTAACTAACTGTCTTTCAGTGTGCTTCATAAATTAAATCTGAAAGTAATGTTAATGTGACAAGTGATTCTGTGTGAACTCAGGCATGTGTGTGTGAAACATTGATGAGTTTACTTTAATTAAGAGTTTTAAAAAGCTTATCGGACAGACACACAGATGGCTAAGGACTGTTTTGACCAAGTATTCCCAGATGTTAGTAGGACAAAACAGAGGGCTGAGGTCTTGTGACTAACGCTTGTGATGCGTCCGTGAAAGTCTAATGCTGTTAATGACTGGATATAGCCCGGCTGTGGCACAACCCTTAATAAGGTAGCCTTGAAAGAAGGCTCTGTCTCTGTTTTTCCAAGTGCGTGGCTTTAAGTGTGCGCTCTCTCTCTCTCTTTCTCTCTCTCTCTCTATCTCTCTCTCTCTCTCTCTCTCACTTTCTCTTTCTCCCCCCTCTCTTTTCTCCCCCTCCTTTTACTCCCTTACTCTTACTCCTTCTCTCTTTCTGTCTTTTTCTCTGCTCTCTCTCTCCCTCCCTCCCTCTCTTTCTAATTTTCTTGCTCTTGCTCTCTCTTTCTCTCTCTTTCTCCCTCTGTCTTTCTCTTACACTCTCATTTCTCTCTCCCTTCTATCTCCCTCTCTTTCTTCCTCCCATCCTCCCTCTCTCTCTCTCTCTCCCTCTCTCTCTCTCTCGCTCTCTCTTTCACACATATACACACACACGCACCCACCCACACACACAACATGGTCTAAATACCATTCTCTCTTTAAGTGGCACTAAATATTTGAGAGAGTTGAAGGATTTTAGGGAACATACAGACAGGTCTACTTGTTTATGCAAAAGTTACAAAAAAGTTGAGGTCATGCAGGACTGAGTGAAGGTCCTTGCACTGGACTGGTCCAGGCTAATGCTGCCTACCTCTCATTAGCGACCTTGTGACTTTGGAGGTGGGGGTGCATTATTAACTGTTTGCTCATAATTATTAGCACACACTGCTCAACTGAGGCCCTTTCAGCTGCCTCACCTAATGGCCAGCTAGTGGTCATTTTTCATCCATGTCATGTGAACAAAGCTTGCATTCATCCTTCACTAATGTAACGCCACACATCTTGTTAGTCAGCAGGCCTTCCCCTCCTTTTCAGTGTTGTGGAACGCCGCGTTTTTGAACCTGTACAGTACGGTTGTGTGCTCTGTGGACCACACATTCATGTGTCTGCTCTCAGGTAAAGGTGGAGTAGAACTAAAACAGCAAATTGATTTTATAGTGATTTCATAATTTAAGCAAAAACAAGTCAGAATTAAATGATCCAATTAGGTACCAAATTCTGAATTCTCTGCCTTGTTTTTGCTTAAACATGCTGGGTTATTTGAATAAAACACCAGCACATTTCCAATATTTTCTGTTATCTAAAGTTAGAAACTTATTTGATCTTTAATTGTCCAAATTGGTACTTGAAATCACTTTCATATTTAAAATGAATGAAAAAATGCTACAGTGAAAGTTGGAGGTGGCTTGTTATGTAGCACATACTTGTTGTTTTGCACCCACTAGCACTTCCTTGCACTTACTTGCCTTATGGTATTTATACCATTAAATTACAACAAAATTCGTATGATAACGCCTGAGAAAAAATGCTGATCGTGCTTGCAGTTTTTTGAATGATCTAGTAAAATCCTAGGATTTATGAGTTCTGTGGTTTTGTTTTCAGGTCACAATAATATTCAAACCATACCAGGAGTGCACAGAGCAGAAGGTGTACCAGGCCGTGACGGATGACCTGCCAGCGGCCTTCGTGGACGGCTCGGTAATTGGTGGCTCCAGCGAGTTGCGCAGCTTGCTGGTGGTGGAGAAATCTCCGGGCCGCCACGTGGAGCTGCACGCCGCCTACATCGGCGTGACGGTGGTGGTGCGGCAGCTGGGCCGCTACCTGACGCTGGCCGTGCGCATGCCGGAAGAACTGGCCATGGCCTTCGACGAGACGCAGGACCTGCAGCTGTGCATGAACGGCTGCCCCAGCTCAGAGCGCATCGACCAGGAGGGCCGCCTGCAGCTGCCCGTTCTGGGCCTCCAGCAGCAGCAGCAGCATGCCAGGCCTGGGACCGCCACGGCCCAGCGGGGCTCCACCTTCAGCGTGGAGAGCGCCTCCAGCAAGTGTCGGGAGGAGCTGGAGATTAAGGACATCTACTTCCACTCCTGCGTTTTTGACCTCCTGACCACCGGGGACGCTAACTTCACCTCAGCCGCCTACAACGCGCTGAAAGACGTGGAGATGCTGCACCCCAAGAGGGAGCACTGGCACATTTTCCCACCTTCAGGAGCTCCCGAAAGCTCCTCAGTGGCCACAGGCGCACTCTGGCTCTGCTTACTTGCAGTTGTCCTTTTGTGATTGAAAACTTTCGTAGGGCTGGGACTATTTCAACCTTCAAAAAGTTTGTTTGAAAACAATCAAAAATGTTACCTGTATATACTGTGTATACGCCTACAGAGGACACGGGAGACATTTCTATGACTGTAAATTTTGTGTACATGCCATTTTCAGGGGGTGGCGGGTGGGGTTGTAGGGGTATGTTGTTGGGGGTGGGTTTTGGGGAGATTTTTTTTATGTGCGTGAATTTTTTTTTGGGTGATCTCGTGTTTTGTCGTCATCCTCAGGAGAGGAAGTCTTAACAGAAGCACTTTATTTTTTACGTTGCAACTACAGTGTTCTATAGAACCAGAGCTTTTCTCGGTACCCACAAGCGCTTTTGTTTTCCAGTGAAATTCCTTTACGCGTGTCTGTACATAGATAGGACTTACCTCACCATTTAACTCCATAGAAACATATACAGTAGCAGTCATCAGTCTTGGTAACGTGGTTGACGTTCGAAGGATCAGAAGGAACTGTGACACAGTCGCAGTTTTTGTCTGTACAGAGTTCCTCCGTCTGTAGTCTAGAACTCAATATTGTCGTTTAACTTTTGTCTGGGTGCAGATTTTATTATTAACTTTTTTTATATGAAGAATTCAAGTAAACAGCAGACTGAAGAATGCATTCAAACAAGAGATTTCACTGCTGTTTTCAGGAGCTTGCTGTCTGTTCAGGAGGGCAAATTTCATTTTGTGTTGAGTTCCGGTTCTGCGTTTCATCAATGACAATCAGAATCTATTTTACCTGCTAAGGATGTTCCTTGAACAGACATGGATGACATAAAGATGGCCAACATTTCATAGATTCATTCTGATTTGATTAAGATATTCCTCTCCAGAGCGATGTCCAGCACTATATTCACTGAGGAAACTGGAAGGCAGAGATTTCTCCGTTGCTAAAGTGAGCCATCCCTTGCTTTCTATGGATCTGCAGCTTTCTCTTATGGCTCACTACTAATGTACTAATATCCTTTCGCTCCATTGCCAAACAAGTTCGACCGTCTTGTATCTATTGCTCAGTACGATTTCTTATCATCCTCCAACCAAAGATCTTGTGCATCCTTGTGCTCTAATGGCATGTGGCTGGTGCAAGCGAAATTCGCATCGATTCGAAATGTACACCGTATGTATACCGGAGAGTCAGTTCGTCATCATTCCTTATGAAAGCTGCATTTAATAGGACTTTATTTTGCCAAAAAACGAGTGTGGGCCGCTGTTTCGGGGACACGCAAATGGCAGTTCCTCGTTAGCACATGAAGCTCATGGTACTAGAATAGGTTTTGCAAGCCGATGTCACACTTTTTTATATACCAGGATTCAGACCCGCAAAGTGCAAAATGTGTTTGACAATGTTTTTCTCTTCAGAAAATGCTTTTGAGCGCCTTAAAGAGCATCTTTAAGGACTTTCCACATGCAGAAAACACGTGAAGTACACTTCAGTTGGTGAACTTCCAAACAGGAAATTGATTTTGATAAAATATTCGCAACAAACACTCTTCTACTGAAAAAGAAAAAAAAAGCTCACTGTGCTTTGAGTTTGCATTGAACTGATTATGCCAGCGATGTTGAATCTCATACTTTATGGTGATTGCCTTACGGTGCGTCCAGAATGGAAGCCCATAGAAACACTCCTAAACAAAATCTTCCTTTGTACCATAATTCCGTTTCTTTTTTTGTTTGTTTTGGGTTTTTTTTTAAAGACTTGCTACTGTAGACTCGTGTTTGTATGTTTATTTGCAACTACTGCCAGTGCCGAAGAGCTGCTACCATACTGTGACAAGTGTAATAGATTGTATTTGGAACACTGGGAGCGGTGATTGGCCAAATCCTACATGGTCTTTATTGATTGGCCAAATCCTTAGATGGTCTG
Organism: Rhabdalestes septentrionalis; assembly: GCA_037832545.1. Classification (NCBI taxonomy): domain Eukaryota; kingdom Metazoa; phylum Chordata; class Actinopteri; order Characiformes; family Alestidae; genus Rhabdalestes; species Rhabdalestes septentrionalis. Next base: position 6,367,228 of record JBBMFX010000037.1, on the reverse strand, counting down.
TATTGATTGGCCGAATATTAAATGGGCTTTATTTCATTGTGTAATGAAATATTTAAAGACCAGAGCAAGGCATCTGAGTGCAATTAACTGCAAAGGTAAGCCTTCATCCTGTGTTTTTGCTTTGTTGCATTTGATTTTGTGATATTTTTTTCCCTTTTCTTTTTTTTTGTTGTGAGTGAATAATTTTTTTGTGAAGAGTGACTGCTCAATGTTTATAGTTAAATTATTTATGAAAAACAGTGTCTTGTTAGAGAAGTTAAGCTCCATATTCTTGCTGTTTGGAAAAAAAAAGTTTCAGATGTGATTGTTCTGCCACCTAGTGGACCACCGTTGTTACATCAGTGTTTTAGTATTGTTCTGGATGCGGTGACTTAAAAACAAGGAAAAAAAGTGTGTTTTATTTAAAAACATTAAAAGACAATTCATACACATTCACGATTTTCATTGGTTATTGCTTTTCCCAGCTTCTCAGTCCTCTGATTACAAATATACTCTTGTATAGGCAGTGTAACCATTATTGTTATATATAGCTCAAAGTATGAATACAGCAGAAAACACACACACACATATATATATATAAGAAAAAGTATGGTAAACTAAAATATTAACACAAAGTAATCCTGAGTAATCTCTCATGTCTATATTGAGAACAACCATAAAAAACTCCTAATGCTAGTAAAAAAAAGTTTGTGAACCCTCAAGTTAATTACCTCAAAAAAGGTGTAAGCGTACCTGGAGTCTTGTTAAGAAAATGAGTTTGGAGGCCTGGACTAGAGCTACTCGAACTGATTAAAACCACTCAAACATTTGGAGTTTTCTCCACACAAGAAGAATACGCCCGTGTGAGCCAAAAAGAGAGAAAGGGTTATGAAGTGATTTAAAAAACTTTCGAAAATAACCAGTCTCCAGTTAAGCACACAATCTACAAATGAAGACACTGTGACTGTGGCTACTCACCAAGAAGTGGTCACCCAGTCAAAGGAGACATAGAAGACGCATCAGTGAGGTAAGGAAACCACCCCTAGTGACAGCCTGAGGTTTAAAGGCATCTCTGGAACATCTGTGTTCATGTGTCTGCAGTACATAAAATGTTGAACAAGCAGGGTGTCTACAAGCAGGACACCCTGAAGGAAGCCGCTGCTTACTAATAAGACCAGAAGAATGGGCTAAAATTCCTCCTGAACGAGGTGCAGGTCTGATCCACAGCCATGTGGTTTTTAAGCTGTCCTTATTAGAGACATGAAAGATCAGGATTTCATTGTGTTATTATTTTAGGTACACAGTATTCGTCAATACCCTTGATCACTTTTAAGGACAAATTTATGCAGAAAACCAAGAAATTCCAAAATGTTCACATTTATTTCTTGCTGCTGTTAAAAGGTTATAAATGAACCGATTTGAGGATTTTGTGACAACACTTTAGCCAAAAATGTATTTTAAAATCTATTAATAGCGGAGATAGTCGCAATTGTTTTGATTCATTGCTGTTTTTTTATTATCAACATTACAAAGAAAAATATAAAGCGTTTCACTGGTCATGTTAGACTGTAAATAGCCGTGTATTAGACATTGACTTATGCTTCCTACCGCCACACCTGTAAAAAAGCTAGAGTTTGTTAGTTACTTTGCAATTAAATAGTTCAGATCAAGTGGCTCTGAATGGCTTTGTTAACACCTCAGATATTGAATTGTGAAGAACGTAGGAATCATCAAAGAGAAGCCTCATCACAGATCGCTATTACGCTCTAAACATGAACATAAAAGTTCCTTGTGAAACATCCATTAGTGAGACAAGGCTGGTGAAGGCCCTAAAAAGGAGGATCGGTACAAAGCTGTCTGTAGTGCACTTCACCTGTTGTGTACTTTGGGGGTTTTGAAGTGTAGTTGTTGATCAGATATCTCCCTCTTCTTTCACCACACAGTGTAGCACCTGTGATATTATCTGATCATAAAGTGTGAGGAAAACCCCAACATTCAAAACACTCAGCTAGCTCTGTTGTAAAACTCCTTCAGGCTTGCAGGTGCATTCTGCCTGGAGTTGGCTACATCCAAGAGAGTTGGTTCCTCTTCTGCCCACCATTGGACATTATTTCTTCCAGGTTACCGTGGCGGGATGACATTCTGAAGGAGAAGAGATCAAATTGATCAGTAACAAGTGAGAAATACACTATGTGGACAACAGTACTGGGACACATCTCTAAATAATTGAATGCGGGTGGCTCCCTACTTCCAATGAAAGGCAACCTTAATGCTTCAGCAAACCAAGACACCATGCTTCCAACTTTGTGGATACAGTTTGTGGAAAAACCATTTCTATTCCAGCATAACTGTGCCAAAGCAATGTCTGGATTAGTTTTGTATAGAAGAACATAACTGGATGCAAAGTATTTGAATGCAATGTTATTTAAATCCCGCTTGTTGTAATGGTCCTACGTCCCAATATTTTGTCTATATTGTGTGTCTTCTTTACAGTCCAGTACCAGTTTAACAGTATAATAGAGAAGATATACTACAGAATTTACCATTTTATTACAGCTTGTGTTGTCATCAAGACATTGAAGACTGTGATCTTCAGGAGGACAATTCGAAGAGACAGTATGATCAAGAGATCAGTGTGGATCTGGATTTCTGGGGGAGCAAACCAAAAACATGCCGGTTATACTGGCACAGGCCTGGTTCCAGATCAAACACACTTTGGGTACATTAGAAATAAATGGGGGCAGGGGCGTAGTACATGGGGGGGAATTGGGGGGGATTCGACTCCCCCACTTTTGTTCAAATGTGATTTCCACTTTTGTCAGATTATATTTTATTAAATTGATTAAATTGTATTTATAACTTGGCATCCCCATCTCAGAACACCCCCACTTTTGGAAAGCTTGATACGCCCCTGAATGGGGGTCCACACATCAGCACAGAACATATTAATGAAGAACTCTTCTGATGTCAACCATCAACAACGATGTTAACTCTTAATGTTTATCACGGATTAAAATCAATTAATTAATAAAAAGAATCAATTCAAAGTCCCATTTTCTACATATGCCATGTATTTATGCCAGAAGATCACTAAATTTTGTGTGGTTTATTCACAAAAACTAGTCATAATTCAGTACTATATGACAATTTCCCAGCTTTAATTTATCCCTTAGAACTGAACAGTTAGTTGTTATTGTATATGTATATGTAATATATATATGCACGTAATATATATGTATGTATTAGGGGTGTGCAGAGTGGCCGCTATTCGTATCTGTATTTGTATTTGTTAAAAGGGAAAATTATTCATATTCGTATTTGTATTTGTATTCGATTAAACTTGTAATGCAGCTTGCAAACTCTCTCTCTCTCTCTCTATCTATATCTATATCTATATATATATATATATATGGAAATTATCATTATTACAGCAATGATAATCAGGCTACTTATAAAGGGAAGATTTCTGTATCAAACACTGCTATGTAATAAGATACTCTCTCAAAGTAATGTAAAAATTTGTACAATTAAATAGAATTTGTAGATACCTATGGAAAAATTGATCATGTTGATTGTAAGTTTTCCTTCTGCTCTCTATAACAATAAGAAACATCCAGGTGAACATTATAGTTGTTTAAGGTTTTGCATAGACAGCGATTCATATTACCAATTTTATGGTTGTAATCATTAGATTACTAATATAATCACAAGTAACAGCCCTAGTATATACAGCACAGTATGTATTTGTTCAGTAGTAAAAGTGAAGAAAGCCTGGACTGGCATGAATGCTCCACTATACAGCATAGAGTGCACCATATATAAACTTCCAAAGTGTCACTGACCTTGAGTGAAATTGTTCTGATGCTCTGAACTCATATCCTCCATGTTCTCACCATCTAGGTCATCATCTAAACAAATAGACAGAAACAGTGGAATGAACTATGAACAATCAACATTTATAAGATGTAATGGGGCAAAGAAAATGCACCAAATTTGATCCTGGAGTTCACTTGCATCGCACAGTTTAGAGTTTTGTTGATCAACCATGGCTCATGAAGGCCATTCTTAGTTAAAAGGTGAAATCAAAGAAGCGAAAACACCTAAAATATGCAGTGCAGTGGGACTCTAAAGTCAGGATTGTGAGTGATCAGTGAGTGATGCTTTACCTATTTGTTTATTTGGAAATCCACCACGCTCTCTGTGCATGAATCTGATGGTGCTTCGGTGACTTACAAAGCAAGTGTAGGTGTCCTGTTCTATAGAAACCAAAGAATGAACAGACACTGCATTCTCAGTGTTGTCTTCTTCCCCTACTATACTATAGACAGGCCCTGCTCTGCTGGTGCCTCTGGACAGCCATGACATCCCTCCATCCTTGTTTAAAACATCATTGACCACACACACAAGGATGGTCAAGCCTCCAGGGTCCAGTGGGATGTGAAAAAAGGGGGATAGTGTGGCATAAGGGGCGGCATCTATGCCTTTGTTGTCCACTGCTGAACAGACAGATGACACGTTAAATATGCTTAGAATTGAATCACTTATGCATAACACAATTAAAATAAACTGGAAATATGAGACCAAACATATTAACAGTAATACAAAAAAGGTATATTTAGAAATTTACAGACAATATATATTTTGCTTCTGTAAGGGCCATTATTGCTCAATTATGTAACACCTTTAAGACATGTAGAGGAAAATAAATGACCAAGATTGGTTGGTAAATGGTTCTTACTTACGCACAATGAGCAGGATGATGAGGAGGCTGCAGAGCATGATGCTGACAGGGCTGTTCACTAAGCTCTGCCCATCAGAACAGGGGATTATCAACTTTCAGTCATGTGACTTCACACCCGCCATGGAATCTTTCCACTGGGGTGTTGTTCTTTCCTCTTGGGCCTCTCTGCAAAGATGTGCACGAGCTCAGCCCGAGCGAGAACAGAAATACACACAGCCGTCTTCACACTGGCTTATTTTGGCACCAGGTCCTGTGGGGCATTTTGGCACTTTAATATTCATGTCCTGCATGCTGTTCGCCACTAGAATAAAAAAGGGGTGGGGGGATATGAGTGATGTGGGGAGTCTGGATCTATTTAAATGAGTGTATTTGTTAAAAAACAACATACTTAAAGTACTCTCATATCTCAGTAGGACACAATTTTGGATAAATGACCCGCCATTTTTCTCTAGGCCTGTTTTTAGCACCTGTTTTATGTTGGTTTGTGGTCAAAGAATGACAGAAACCACAACGGCTTCTGTACATCTGGGTATTCATGTGCACACATGTAGTCTGTGGAGTCTAACCTAAAGAACACCCTTTTCTGTACATACGTGGGCAGTAAGTACAATAGTATAAAAGCACATTTTATAACAATTTTAGTGCTCAGAACTTTACTCTGGTTCTCACCCTGTCCTGAAACTTCATTTCCTTTAATTGCACGTCGCTTTGGATTAAACTGTCTGGCAAATGAATGTAATGTGATGTAATGTGCAGTACAGCAGAAGCAGAGAATATGAACAATAAAACGACACAAATAGACTTTAGATACCTGCGACCCTAGTGTGTAGTAAGCGAATCATTCATTAAATCAATGTATTAATGAATTAATTAGCTTTTTTCACATACCAGACCATAAAGTTGTAAATATAATATTGGAAAACATGGCAGTCTGGAGAATATTTCTGCTTTTCTGGATGATTTAGAATAGGCCTGGTTCTACATTTTCTCATTTAGGGTGGCTGCTTAGTTTGGATGGCAATTATTGCCTTGGGACGGGCTATTTATTTGTGCCAATACATTATTTTCTTTTAATGGCATGTCAAAAAATCTAGCTGGTGGAATAGCCGACTCTATATAGACAAAAGTACGAAAGGGAAGCACGAACATTACACCTTCATTGACATTGAAGGAGAACGCTGAATCCTTGCCTCTATATCAACAGGGAAAGAATTAATGGCATTGATGTTGCATTCAGTAACACAGACTCTAGCATACACATTAATGTGAGAATAGACTCTTATGTATTTACATTTAAAATGACATATGCCTGAATTCAGTAATTAAGTGATGCGTCCAAATACTTTTGTCCATATGGTTTAGATTTCCTTTCTATAAATTACCTGTATTAATAATGGGATAAGTACTGTACACTATCTATATTATCTATCAGGGGACCCAACTGTCCTTGTACGGTTTTTTAAAAATTACCAATATATTTCAGGCAGGTCGACGCTTCTGCCACAAAAAGTTCCCTCTCAGCTCTAGGTCCCATGTGACCGGTGACATGACAAAGCAGAGCAGCATAGATAACCTCTTCCACAAAAGCTGGGCTTTAAACATGCCCCAGACTGAGAGGAGCAGGCTAGGTGGGCTGTGTGAGTGATTGTTGCTCCCTGAACGTGCTGCGCTGCTGTTGTTTTCTGGTCCTGTGGGGGAGTTGTGGGCTGGCCATGTGAAAGAGAAAATGAAAGCCAGAGAGCGCCTTCCTCAATGATGAAGCTAAAATTCAGGTAAGAGCAGCTCCTGCTACTCACTCTCCCTTTTTAAGAGCCACTCGCAGCCCCCCTTTTTCACCATTCGAGTCGTTTTCGCGCCCTCCGTGACCGTGTCCTGAGTAAACTGCTCGTAAATGTGTATGAGACGAGCTGCCCTTACTGTATCCGAGTCTGTCACCCAGTATGAATGTGGGTCACATTACACCGCCATGGCGCTGCTGCTCTGTTCTCTGTCCTGCTGGGGGTTGAATTGCCTGCTGTGCCACACTGTACACCTCCTCTCCTCATTGTGGGAGCTTTCCCAACACGTGTCATCGTGCTTTTAACAGCATTTTTGCAGATACCAAAGTCAGCAAGAGAGTTTAGTGGCATTTATTTTAACAGTCATGGCACCTTGTGTGGTACAAGCTAAATGACACCTATAATATAAGAACAAAAGTATTGGGACGCCTGAATATTACACCCACAGATAGTCATGCAGGAACAAACACCACAGCACACAGTGTGAAAAATGTGAAATTATTTCTGTCCATTCATCAAGTGAAGCAGTGGGTGCCAACGTGATGCCCGGGGGTGGGGGGGGTGGGGGCAGTGTGTGGGGACCGTACCTAGCTCAAGGGTACATCAGTGCTGCCACTGGCAGTTCTGGGATTCAAACCCATGGTCTCATGATTGCAGAGGCCACCAACTTCCCCACAAATAAGCCCTCTATGACCAGCAGTGAGAGCGCTGCATCCTAGCCACTAGACCACCAAAGAAAGACGTTATGACATTAATGATATTGCAATCAAATATATAGACTCTGATCTGGAGTTGGTTCCTCTTGCAATATTCTTGTAAGTTTTTCTACAATACTTTGACATGTGTCAGGAATTTGTGTCCATTTATTCTGTAGACCATAAATTATTCTGTTGGTCCGACACTGATGTTGGTTGAGAAGGTCTGGCTCGCAATCTTTGTTCCAGTTCATCCCAAAGTTGTTGGATGGGGTTGAGGTCAGGGCTCTGTGCGGGCCAGTCAAGTTCTTCCACATTGAACTCATCCAATCATGCCTTTGTGGACCTTCACTGGGACACAGTCGTGCTGGAATAGAAAAGGTTCTTCCCCAAAATGTGTCTCCAAAGTTGAAAATGTCCTGGTATGCTGAAGCGTTAAGGCAGCACTTCACTGGAAGTAAGAGGTCCCAGTACTTTTGTCCATATAGTGTATCATAGAGACATGGCTTGTTTGTAAACACTGTTAAAGGTTCACTTTCAAGTGCATGTAGCTCTTACCGAGCTGCAGAATCAACTCAATTTAAATCCGTCATTACAGATAAGTTACAACCATGAACAGGTTTAAAGATGCCTGGTTAAACACAGAGTGGATTAAGGCTTAAGATGGTCCATTCACAACCAAACGGGGTAAAATGTGAGGCGAAATAGCTGTTCGTAGTTGGTGAAATTATACATAAATGGACCTTGAAGAAAAAATATCACTAGAAGTGAAATGTGAAACCTTTGACATTTTATCCCCTTTCTTCAGATTGGACTGATTGCAGTTCCTGAGAAGACATCAAGCTTCATGCCAAGAATGTGAGAGGAGCCGCTAAGTGCAAATCATACTTCCATTCATCAAAATCCCGCAATATTCCATTTAAGAGTCATGTCATCTTCCAGTTTCCTTTTTTTACTGTTGACCTCAGTCTCATTGGCCTTGCCCAGCACATGCTTGCCCTCTGACAACAGCAATGCTACTGAAAGCCTGGATGTGGCAACCAATGGCCTCCCTTTCCCTTGGAGCAAGTTACGCCTCCCTAATTACATTATTCCTATTCATTACCATCTCTTGATTCATCCCAATCTGACCACACTGAGGTTCAACGGCTCTGTCAAGATTGAGATTGATGTAAAGAACAACACCAACTGGGTGGTTCTGCACAGCAAGAACCTTGAGATCAGTGCAGCCACTGTTCTGGATGAGAGCGAGGCCCACCTGTTCGATAAGCCACTCCCGGTTCTGGAGTATCCTCCTCACGAGCAGATCGCCATCTTCTCCCCCAAGATCCTCACCTCTGGGGAAAAGTACTTTCTGTATTTGGAATTTAGTGCTGTTTTGAATGATGGTTTCTTCGGGTTTTACAAGAGTTCGTACAAAACTCAAGAAGGAGAAACAAGGTTTGTAAATGAGTGATGCAGCTTTTTGCCAACGTCTGTTTCTTTTATGTTATAAAAGAAGATAATAACTGTATTTATGTTCTCTGCTTCTTTCTGCTGTACTCAGGGTTTTGGCTTCTACCCATTTTGAACCTACCTCTGCGCGAATGGCCTTTCCATGTTTTGATGAGCCCATCTTCAAAGCCAACTACTCTGTCCGAATCAGAAGGGAATGGTCACACATTGCTCTGTCCAATATGCCAATAGTAAGGCACTAACATCCAGAACAAAACACCCAACAAAACATTTGTAATCATATGTGCCTTGTGAAGATATGTAAAGATATGACATCCCACCAGCAGAATGGAATTTTTTAGAAATCACTATTTCTAGCCCCCCACAATGGTGCAGAGTGTAGCACTGTTGCCTCACATGTCCAGGGTTGGGGGTTTGAGTCCTGGACTTGTGTGTGTGTGTGGAATTTACATGTTCTCCTCGTGGGGGGGTGGGTTTCCTCCAGGGTCTCCAGGTTTCTCTCACAGTCCAAAGACATACACCTCAGATGAACTGAGTATGCTAAACTGTGTGTGTGTGTGTGTGTGTGTGTGTGTGTGTGTGTGTGCCCTATGGTGGGCTGGTGTCCCATCCAGGTTGAGTCCCTGTCTCGCGCCAGGATACCCCAGGAGAGACTCTGTGTACCTGCGACCCTAGTGTGGTTTAAGAGTTTACAGAAAAGTGTTACTGTGGCAACAGTAAAAGTATTTATTTCCCTGCAAATTAGAGTTTAGATCGGGCCCAAAAAATGAGACCCGACCCGTCCTGAGCCCATGCACCGTGTGCCCGCGCCCAGCACGGCCCGACACATTAAATGTAATTATCGTCCCGAGCATGATTTAAACATATGGCTGCGTTACTA
>JBBMFX010000037.1:6343562-6357600 GCA_037832545.1 Rhabdalestes septentrionalis | reverse complement strand
CACAGCCGGAACGGTGTAATGTGGCCAGTGGCAGGAACTGGAGCGCTGCTGCGCATGACACGCAGCAATTTAACTTTGCTAAAACATTTAGATATTAATAAATTTGGCGTAGCTCCTCAACCAAATAGGCTAATTAAGTAATGATTTAAAAAATCACAGCGGCAGGAAATAGCTCGGGCCGTGTCGAGTTCGGGCAGAGAATCTAAACTCTACTGCAAATCAGACCAGACTAACTAGAACCCTGCTGGCTCTCTGTGCATATTATGACCCTGTGTTGAGCAGCTAGAGAGCAATAAGGGTGGAGTGAGAATCCCATTGCTGTGAAAATAATCCACTCCACTCCAAAAAGACAGTGCTAAAAAGAATCACTGCAGTTTTCTTGATATTAGAACAACTGCAATTACAAACAGCACTACTCCAGTTTTTAAGTCATACATACTTCCTTTGAAATGCATTTGATCAACATTTTGAGAGGAAATATATTTACACTGAAAGGCTATTTGATGGTTTTTGTGAAAAGGCTGTTAAAAGCAGAAAAAAAATTCTCTCATTTCTCTCATTCAGGAACACACAGTGGAGTTAGAAGATGGTTCGTTTGAGGATCGTTTTGAAGCAAGCGTGCAGATGAGCACCTATCTTGTGGCCTTTATCGTTTGTGACTTCAAGTCTGTCAGCAGAAGAACTGTGACAGGGATTGATGTAAGCTAGTCTGTTTAAATAAGCACTTAGTTTTGTTTTTATTTTCTTTCTTCTTTCATGTAGCCTGTCGATTTGTAGTGCTCACAGTTAACGCTGCTTTCGAATATGTGATGTTCTAAATAGTGAAAAGTTGTTATTTTTGTCAGGTTTCGATCTATGCTGTTCCACACAAGTGGGACCAAACTCACTACGCACTTGAAGCTGCTGTAAAACTGCTGGAGTTTTATGAGACATATTTCAACATCTACTATCCTTTGCCAAAACTAGGTATGTGCCTACAACTTAACTTAACATTTTAATGCAATGCCAATTTATTTTCATGGCTTAAATTACATTTCTTTATTCTTTTGCTTAGATTTGATAGCCATTCCAGATTTCCAGTCCGGAGCTATGGAGAATTGGGGGCTGACCACCTACAGAGAGACGTCTCTGCTCTATGACCCAGATGTCTCATCCACCTCAGACAAACTGTGGGTGACCATGGTGATCGGACACGAACTGGCTCATCAGGTTAGCATGGCGTCTTCGCCCAAATTGGGTTGGTGAAAAGAAAAAACTACGTTTGCATTAGCCTATAGCAGGTAATAAGCACAAGCATCTGACAGGATTATCTGAGGCCTAAAAGAGGAAAACATCTTTTAAAAAGGACTTGGTCACCATCACTGGAATGTAAGAGTGTCATTTGTATTGGTCTGGGCAAAAACAGTGCCTTAAGTGGGGCTGTCATGGAAGATCATATGGATGAGACAATGAATGAACAAATTTCCCACTTTTGTGTCTGATAAAGGTTTATCTTATCTTTTGAGGCAGCGCAAACCTCTGGAACGTTTATAGTTTTCTTAACAATTCATTAATACATGAAATAAAAATATATTGACTAGCATTTTTTAATGAAGACTGGAATTATTTGCTATTAAAATGGATTCATGGGATGAATTAGGAATATATTGCAGGTATGTTTATTTGGAACTGTTGGAGGACTTTAGGAGCTAAAAAGCATCACAATAAACTATCCTATATTTCTGAACTCTCCAGTGTTTAGTGGTTACTCCTCCTGTTTGAAGCTGTAACCCCAGACCAGTCTGGAGATCTGCTCGATTCTGAGAACTAATTCAAAGCAAAGAAGAGAAAAAAGAAATAAACATATTTTTTTGTGATTGGTGGAGAGGAAATGCGCGAGCAAACCCAAATTGCCTGGTTAGTACCAGAGACATTAAGTGAAGGACAACAAGGACTTGTTGGGATGCAGAATGGACAAGTGAGTGTGGGAAATACCCACCCAAGCTCCTTCCATGCACAGGCCCAGGAGAAAGCCCCAGTGATCCAGTGAGTAGAGATTAGATTTGACCAAGAATGCGTGTGTCTGCTGAACATGCATGGCCACACTGGAGATAACATTTGAAGCATCAGTACAAAACTGTGTTGGACATTATTTTTGCTTATTAGCACTTGGAATCTTCACTTAAAACCAAGATGAGAAATGAAGTTCCACAGTAGTGCTGGTTACTGTATACTTACAGTCCAGATGTGCAGATGCAGGCTGGATAAGCATACTCTTAAGGGTGACTCTCTGAATTCTCTTCCTCCACAGTGGTTTGGAAACCTGGTAACTATGGAGTGGTGGAATGATATATGGCTTAATGAAGGGTTTGCGCGATATATGGAGTTTGTATCCGTCGAGGCTACACACCCTCAACTAAAAGTGGTAAGTTCCCATTCTCTATTTAGTTTAGTTGCTATATCTCAAACAGCCTGTGATGGGCTGCCACACGGCCATTGACCCCGGGATAGTTGTTGGGTACCTGCAACCCTACTGAGGATAAAATGGGACATATTATGCAAAACTCAATTTTTGCATCCTTTTTTATTTCCATTTGGGTCTGTACTGCTCCTATAAACACTCCAAGCACGAAAAAAACACCCATCTGTTTTCAGAGTCAATTTAAAGCTGTTGGTGTCAGACTTTGGTGTCATATGCTTATTTGAGCCGTTTTGACGGCTCCCTTATTGTGATGTAATTATGGGGAAATTTGCATAGAACCACCTCTCATCTGTCAAGCCCCACCCACTATATTAGTTGAATATCTGTAATTTTGTGTGCTGATTTTACGAGGAAACATAAGACACCGAGCGCTATGGCTACAGGCAAAGGCAAGTCACTCATGAAGTGTTTTATTCATCTTGCTCTGGGTTTGACTCGGGATCGAACATATAGGGCTGGATAGCGCCTCAGTTTTCTGCCATTTTCACGTGTGGTAAATGAAAAGCGTAGGCATGGGATGGGTGGGGCGTGGCCAGCAGCAGCTTATTTGCATCAAAGTGACAGAGCTCTTAAATGGCTCATTTTGAAAGGGACTGAAGCTGTCAAGCATAGAACTGATGAGATCTCTTCATGTGAGAGTGATTTTGTGCAAAAGCTTAATGAATGTTTTGTATAGCACATAGACCTATTATAATTAGTTTAAAAAGAGGTATAATGTGTCCTTTTTAAATGGTTTCAGAAAGTGAGTGAGAAAGTGAGATATACATCAGCTTTGTCATTTGACCATTTCTGAAATTCAGGAGGACTATTTGTTGGACACCTGCTTTGCAGCTATTGGTCGGGATTCCCTCAACTCCTCAAGGGCGATCTCCTGCTCTGCAGAAAACCCAACTCAGATAAAGGAAATGTTTGACACTGTCTCTTATGACAAGGTGAGAGCCAATCTCCAATCGCCACCAGTGTCTGGCTTTTATAAGGGATTGTTGTGCGAGATTGTCTATTAATCTTAAGCTGTATTATTCAGTAACTACTAAGGAAAATGTTGTGACTACAAAAGAACACGTGAGTTAAGTCACTGAGGAAGAACTGAACTGTGGACCCTCATAAATGCCTTTAGAGTTTTAATGATTGATTTTGTTCACTGTCATTTGCCAAATGTTTTAGGGGGCATGTATTCTGCACATGCTGAGGCATTTCCTGACAGATGATGTCTTCCAAAGCGGCATAGTCAGGTACCTGAGGAAGTTCAGGTACAGGAATGCCAAAAACGAGGATCTGTGGGACAGCCTGGTCAATGTAATATCTCTAACCTTTCCTTATTTTCAGGAATATGGAACTTATGTGTAAAAACAGATGTCTTAAGTTTATTTTCTTGTTCCACAGACATGCTCTGAAGAGGACTTTACATCAGGAGAGTACTGCTATAGTGACACACAAGCCACCAAAAATGCAGTATGGTTCAGTCCACATTTATTTTACTGCCCTGTAGTTTTAGCGTCATGCTAGCTTGGATATTATCTGCACAAATATGCAAGACATGTGACATGAGTAACAAGAAACTAAAGTGTTCACAGCTTGTTTCATTCTTCGTTCTGCAGTATCGCTTTGCTGGGGAACATATAGATCTGAAGAAGATGATGTACACATGGACTTTACAGAAGGGCATCCCTCTGGTCACAGTGAAGCGTGAAGGAAAAAAGCTTTACGTTGAACAAGAGCGCTTCCTAAAGACAGTACAACCCAGTGACCCGCTGTGGCAGTCAATGCAAGCTGGGTAATAACCTAAACTCTTGTGTAATTCTGACTTAACCAATGCTATGTAGTCTTGATTATTTAACACTACTTAGGTGTAGTGCTGGCAGTTATTTCCCATGCTGTGTTCAACTCAACTTTTTTTAAGTTATTTTAACTACTCAGACTTACTTTTATCTTTACAAACATTCTTCTCAATAGCTATCTGTGGCACATTCCATTGACATACAAAACAAGCCACTCTACCAGCGAGATGAGGCATATACTGCAAACAAAGTCAGGTATGAGGTGCCATGAGATAATATTAAATTAACTGAGTTAGGCTGTTTAGTTACATGCATTTAAATCTTTTTTTCAGACGTTCTGGTGCTGGATGAAGATGTGGACTGGGTGAAGTTTAACACAGACATGAATGGCTACTACATTATTCATTATGATGCTCAGGGGTGGAATTCCCTGATTGAGCTCTTGGGAGTGAACCACAATGCAGTAAGCTTCAAAGACAGAGCCAATCTTATTCACAACGCCTTTCAGCTAGTCACGTAAGTTAAAAATACATGTGCTATAGTGTTAATCTAGTGGTCTAATTCATGGTTTGGCCAAATTGTACACAATTTTACTCTTACCTCAAATATAGCTAATCATCTGCCTTGTCAGATGTCTGAAGTTTCACTCATTATTTTTGCTCCAGACTAAATACAGTGAAGCCAACAAGCAAGGAAAGCCTATATCCACCACTTAGTCTTGCACAAACTGCAGGGATAAATACTATTGTTTAGTTAAATAATCTCAAATACACTTGCTTATCTGGTTGCTAGCACTGTTTGGCATATAATTGTCAATAAAATATCAACTGAAAGATGACTGTGGCTAAAGTTTTAAATTATGCAACATATTTATGTCAATTTTCAGTTAAATTCCAATCCTTATGGGCCACAGCACTGCAGTGTTTAGCCTTTTTCCCCGCATTGAACACACCTGATTTGAGCTAATTAGCGGGGCTTTGGTGCGCTGAATATTAGACAAGGGTAAAGTCTCTTCAGAAATGTGATGTGACTTAAGTGGGACGTGTGTTAAGTGCTTTTAAGGTGTCCTAACACCTCAATTTTGAGGTGTTCAGGCCGTTTGAAACCGGTGTTTGATGATTTAGGTGTGCATTTTGGACGCAGTGCTAATTTGCGGCTAAAAATCTTCCACTATTTGTAAGCTGCATTAGCGTTGTGGCTTCAGTGCAAAAGGAAATAAACTTGAGGTCCACAAACATGTCTTGGCTGATCAGCTACTTTTGGATTAAGTGGAAAATTGTGTAAATTAGATTTTCGGCTTAACCGTTGCTTTAACTGAATATGAGTAATGGGAATGGGCATTGGATAAAATATGGCAGATGCCTTGCTTTGCTCCTCTGTAGTTTGTTCTTTGTATGTGATTTCTTTAGGGCAGGGCGCTTGACACTAGACCGGGCCTTGGATCTGATCACTTACCTGAAGTCTGAGACTCACAATGTACCCCTCTTACAAGGTCTTGGATATTTAGAATCGTTTTACAAGATGATTGAGAAGAGAAAAATAACTGATGTCACAGAAAATCTCAAGGTATTTCAAATGTGTTACATCAGAGGGACCTTTTTTAACTTGTTTACATCACTGTGAACCTATTTCATTAGTGTTACTATCAGGCTGGGCTGTTTCCAGTCTTGCACTCAATGGTTGATCTTGAAAAAGAACACCATTCGATAAAGGCTCAATTTTAATACAATTGGATTTAAAGCAGTGCAACTTACTCAGAATTAAAGTAATGTGCCAGACTTCCCTCAGCAAATTATTCCCAGGATGCTGGAGCCAATCTAATTTTCTATTCCCCATTCCACTGGACCTCAATCAAAGAAGCTTTCATTTCAGACGGTTACACAGCAGCCAAAGTTCCTCCACACGTCCCTAGACTTGAATTTTTTCTTTTTCATGTTGAAATGCAATTGAAGTTTTTTTTTTTTTGTCAAAATCCTTCCTCCTTCGTCCTAAGAGTGTGGGAGGACAGTGACCCCTTGTGTGTGTACATTTGCCTTGCAGACTTACATCCTGCAGTATTACAGAGACGTTATAGACAAGCAGACGTGGAGCAACGAGGGCACTGTCTCAGATAGGAGGCTACGCTCTGAACTTCTGTCTGTGGCATGTGATCTTGGTTATGCTCCTTGCATGGAAAAGGCCAGACATTTCTACCAAACCTGGGTGAAGTCTAATGGCACAATCAGGTAATTTGATATACCCCACAATACACACAACCTCACTGACAGTAATGTATTGAATTAACTTGGCTGCAAAGTGCACATGATTTCCACATGAATAAAATATATGACATCAACACACTTTTGTCTGTCAGTCCAGTTGGTAGGAATTGTTTTAATGTAATATATGTGACAATGTGTAAACTATGAAGAAAAGAAGAAAAATGCTTTAATAGATACCATACACCATTAGTCCTTTCTAGCGTGTGTTGATACATCAAATATTAACTGTAATTACAGTTTACCCAGTGATGTGACCGAGACCATCTACATGGTTGGAGCACAGCATGATAGCGGCTGGCTCTACCTGTTGGAGAAGTATGGGGTTTCCATGTCTGAGGCAGAGAAATGCAAAATCCTCTCAGCTTTAGCAAGCAGCAAGGATTCCAATAAGCTACAAAGGTATAGAATTGTCGACTGTGTGTGTAGGTCCCTGATCTCATAAAAATGTGATTAAATTATGATTGTTTATGAAATGTCATGCCACCCCAGTTCAATTTAATTAAGTTATTTTGGTACAGTACATTTTGTGGAAATTTTACACCAGGGGTGTTCAGTTCCAGTCTTGGAGGCCCATTTAGCTGATTTCCCAACTCACCCTACTGAACTAATTCTTTAACTTTCAGGTTTAGTCATGTGCTTCTGTAGGGGGAATTATCAAACTTTGCTGGACCCCTGCCCTCCAAGATTTAAGTTATAATACAAGGGGGTGAGAGGAAGGCTGCATGTGCAAAGGAGCTTTATTGGAGTTCATGCAAAAGTTCAGAACAGGAGGCTGGGGTCATGAACATCCAGGCAGAGAAGGAAAATCTATGACACAAAATGAAAACAGCAGGTCAAAACCAAACCACCAAACCTATACACCAGCTCTGAATTCATATGAGAGATACAAAGAGTTGAGAAGTGTATGTATAAGAAGTAATGGACCAGACACTGCAGGTGCGTTTGATAGAAAAGGCAAGGATCCAGAATGGAGCTGGACTGGTGAGCCAATCAAGCTTTGGCAGGTCCAAATAGTGTTTTTTTGTTTTTTTTTAAATTACCATATTTGTCAGTTTAACGTGGTTGAATTGCCACCTTCAGAGCATTTTTACATCCTATTATCAACAGAGGGAACACACAGTGATACAGAGTTTACTCTCAAAGCGAGACGGTGCTGGGTTCAGTTTCTTTCTGTGCTTGCTCTCACCATGTCTGAACGGGTTTCTAGAAGGAGCCTTGGCTTTCTCCCACATTCCATAGATGTGCGAATTAGAGAAAATGGAAATGCTAAATTGATACCCAGCACCACACATACCCCCATTCTGATGAGTAAAAGTAAATGGAAGAAACAGAATATTCTTCATTAAAGAATGTATTTTAGATATTGATTAGCTGCTTGGAAATCATCGTGCATTACATTGTGAAAATCATCTGTTTCATTCTAGATTGCTGGACCTTGGAATGGAGGGATCAGTGATAAGAGCACAGGACTTATCAACACTGATCTACACTGTGGCCAGAAACCCAGCGGGCCATTTCCTAGCTTGGAATTTTGTGAAGGAGAACTGGAACAAATTGGTGGAAAAGTAAGTGCAGTTAATTTTGTTAAATTGTCAGAATTATAATTAGAATATATATCGAAATATTCAGTGGAAACGTTCCTCTATTCATGAATCCCATACAATCTTTCTTTCTTTCTTATTCCAGGTTCCAGCTGGGATCTTTCAGTATTAGAAGTATCATCATCGGTACAACAGGGCAGTTCTCGTCTGAAGAAGAACTTGCCAATGTGAGTTTTACTTGGGATGCTTCAGGGTTTTTTTTTCGTGAGTCTCTTCAAGTGATGACATTGTTGTCCTTACACTTCAGGTTTCTTCAAGCCAGGTGTAAGGTCAACTGATGGATGAGGAAAACTAAAGGGTGCATTGTGTTTTCAGGTCAAGGGTTTTTTCGAATCCATCAGAGACCAGTCTTCTCAGCTCCGCGTCACTCAAGTGGCTGTTGAGAACGTGGAGAAGAACATTCTGTGGCTGGAGAGGAATTTAGAAACTCTGAGGACCTGGCTTCAGCAGAGGCTAAATTAAAGGGCACATTTCTCACCAGCAGATGACACATTTCCACAGGGTTCAGAAAAGATGAATGTATGAAAATGTACAATTTCCAACTGTTCAGTTTTTTATAAACCGAGTTGGCATGTTTAACAGGTTCCTTTTTCATATCTCACTCACAAGATAAAGTTCTGATGAACACATTGTTGTGTTAATATATTCAGTGTGGTTTGCGTGGTGTTGTGTTCCAGGGTAAATGGAAACACGGTGAAACAATTAGGCTGTGTGGTGATGAGTGTGCATTATTTTTATTTGGTTTTATAAAAAGGAATTGTAAAATATTTTTGGCTCAAATATAGTTTTGTGCTTTCCAATTTTTCTTTCATAAAATGAGATGGAAATTAAAATGATTGTGTCTGTATTTGTTTATTGGACATCATATTGGTTGCTAAGTAATGCTTTTTTCTTCCCACAAGATATTTTATGGCCAGTAAGTAGCAGATTCTTGCTCACACGAGTGTGTATTAATTGAATAAGTCTCTTTTCTTGGAATATTGGAAATGACCGAATGCTTCTTCTTATTCAGAGCTCACTAACATGTATTCATACTTAAATATAAGTACAAGTTAATCTCTGGCTGTGTGAAAAGCCTATTACTAGTACACTATATTGATAAAAGTATAGGGACACACCTGTTTTTCAGGGTAGGATCTAGGTCCATTCCAGTGAAGGACAATCCTAATGCTTCAGCAGACCAAGACTTTTTCTACTCCACCATGACTGTGTCCCAGTGCACATAGCAGCTCCATAAAAACATGGCTGGATGAGTTTTGCTATAGATGAACTTGACTATTTTGCACAGAGCCCTGACCTCAACCCCATCCAGTACCTTTGGGACGAACAGGAATGGAGATTGCACGCCAGGCCTTCTAAACCAACATCCATGTCTGACCGCATAAATGTTCTACAGAATGAATGGGCACAAATTCCAACAGACACACTCCAAAAAGAGTGGAAGCTGTTATAGCTGCGAAGGGTGTACCAACTCCATATTAAATCTATGTTGGTCCCTGGTGTTGTAATGGTCAGGCTTCCCAATAGATTTGTCTGCGGAAGAAGCAGGGCAGGGTAGGACAACAGGGTCATGCAGACAAACAGAGAAGGCACTACAATCACATGAGGGAACACCAGGCTATTGTGAGAGCCACGATGAAGAATAGCACAGAGTCACTAAAAGTGAGGCATAGCCAGAGAAATTGTCAGCATGTGATAGCTCAAATTCCACTAAGAGACACTGAACTATTGCTGCTTGCTGCTGTGTACTAGTATGATGCTTCACTCTGCTCCTGGTCTGCTATATGGAATCAGTTTGCTTCTTAAGCCAGTTGGAATATGGATCTATGGGTATGACGTTTACTTATTTTAATTTATGGCTGAGCTCTCCTGTGTTCTTTCATTCATGGGTTAGTACATATTTAGACTGTTTACTGCTTTTTATGATCATAAGGTATCACTGAATACCGCTGAACCTCCTGGATATGTTTTAGTTATAGATATGAGCTGTTCGAGGTGCTGCATTTGTGTTTTATAGCTCAACAAGTGCTGCATGGTATCAGTTTGCTTCTTAAAGAAATGGTCTGAATATGGCTGTTTTTGAAAGCTTACTTCAACAGTTTTGGTCTTGGTGTTATTTTAACTTCTCTCAACCTGCTGAAACAAAAATATCATAGCCACCATTAATTGTATAGTACACCATTTGTATAGTACACAATTATTTGTATTGTGTCATTTTTATATGTTATGCTGTTGTATAAAATATATGGTATCTATTATACTATTGACTAATACAGGGTTGTCTTGTCTTGTCTAGTCCAGTCTAGTCTTATCTAATTTTATCTAGCCTTGTCTTGTCTTATCTTCAGATCTCATCTTATCCTATCTTCAGGGGCGCTGCCAGGGGAGGAAAGGTTAGAACAATTCTAGGGGCCCAGCACTGACATGGGGCCCTGTTAGGGGTTAGTAATATTATCTTAATAAAGGGTGGGTGGGTGAGGGCACCACTGCCCATCTTATCTTAATTAGTCTTGTCTAATCTTATTTAGTCTTGTCTGATCTTAACTTATCCTCTTATCTTATTTTGTCATATTTTATCTTATCTTGGCTAAGTCTATTATATTCTTCTCTTGTATTGTCTTGTCTTGAGATCTTTATATCTTATCATATCTAGTCTTGTCCTGTCTTGTCTTGTCCTGTCTTATCTTATCTATCTTTTATTATCTTTTCTCATATGATCTTATATTGTCTTGATATCTTATTTTATCTAATCTTATCTACTCGTCTTCAGATTTTACCTTCTTATCTCATCTTCTCTGGTCTAACGGAATCTGAAGGACGGTGCATCATCATTAGCTTTTAATCCTGATGGTTTCTTTTTGTTTCAGGCGTGCTATAACGTCTTTTCACTTCTGAAAGCTTTCGTTAGTACACAACGAACCAGACAGCAGGGAGAGATAAGAAAGTGCAGAGCCTGTGCGGGGCTGGTCTGGGGTCAGGGAGCTCCCAGCAGAAGATAAAGTGGGTTGACAGCTAGCAGTGTTTGGTCTCGTGTAGCTTCGAAACCAAGCCAGCTTTAGATGTTCTGTGCATGTTTATAGTGAGATTTATTGAAATCGATGCAGGACGGCTGATATATTCCAATGCAACGAAGTTAAATTTGACACAATGCTACAAATAAGCTAGCTAGCTAAGCTAAGCTAAGATAGTTCCCAGCAGATTTGGGAGCCTTTTATTCTCGACCATTGCTCCGTTTTTTATTTTCACGTTAAGGTGGACTAACGTTGGTATTCCTGAAATTGAAGAGGAATTGCCTGACGTCTAAAACATGGAATCGTTTGAAGGTGGTAAGACACTCGACCTATAAAGCCTTGCTAGCTGCTAGACACAATCTGAAACTGAATTAAAAGTTTTAACATGTGATTTCAGTTATTGCCAGCTACTTTCTGGAAATTGTATACATTCATACAAACGCTATATGAAATAACCTCCAAACAACTTTTGAAATCTTGCTGTCTGTTTGTGTGTGTTTGTTTTCCCCAGGCTTTGCTAGGTAGCTAGGCCAGCTAATTAAAATATCTCACGTCAACATGTTGCTAGTTTTGTCATTCAGAGGCGTCTGATAAACATACAAAGGAGGTCCAGTTTTCATTTTTCTGCAACACACGAAGAAATTTGAAGAAATAAAGTATCGGTGAAACTTGCTCAGTATTTGTCAGTGAGGAGCTTGTCTCTTTTCAATGACTATGATATGAACGTAGACTTGACAATCTGTCATGTAAACACTGATCATTTAAGTCATTAAACACAAGCTCTTGCTACTTCTGATTAAATAGTTATTAGCCTGGATTCTTCTGGCAATTGTTTATAAACCAAGCCTAACTATATATGTCTTCCTAAATAAAAGATGCTCGTTTTATTGCCATACAGAAACCTGTTAGTCTTTCCAACTGGTTTCCATTTATGGTCAATAGCCTCATGCAGCCTGAATTGACTGGGAGTGTTAGTTTAAGGTGTCATACAGCACCGTAAAATGCTGCAGTAGGTAGATCTGTTGTGCTTTACACAGGATGATGTGGTTTCTGTTCAATTTCCAGATTTGAGTAAACTAGACAAGAGTCAGCTTGTGACCACACTTGCATGAATTAAGTGCAAAATGTCCATGAATCTCATGTAAACACATCACAGCTCAAAGGTATCGCAGTGGTGGCATTAGTAGTCCTGGGATTTGAACAGGAAACCTTTAAATTGCAAATAAGTCCACCATTGGCCTATGTCTTAATCACTACTGTGTAACCCATTCACCCAAGTAAAGCAGTGGGCAGCCAGGAAAGCAGCACCCATGGAGCAGTATCTGGCAACAGCACCTTCTTCAAGGTTACCTCAGTGGTGCCAATTGCAGTCGATTCAAACCCACGATCACCAGGCCTCCAGCCATACCATTAATAAGAGTATTATTCTCCAGTAACTGACAGTAGCGTTCATGTCACATGACAAAACAAGTTTTTAGGAAGTAATTAAAGAGAAGAGAGGGCCTTGTATTTTCGTGCTGCAACAGGAGTTGTGATTTTTTGGGGCGGTTATGGTTCATGGAGATATGATTTGTAAATGTACATAACAGTCAAGGACTTAAGCCCCAACACAGCTAGGAGATAAGGAGCCTTGAAATATGAGGCAGTAATGTGCGCCTGTATGAGCAGCTGATAATGAACTGGTGATGTTTGCACGAACATTGGTTTGTGGTCTGTTTTTCCCTGGCCCAGTATAAGCAGCTGAAAGGGGGACATTTGTGTGGGTTTTTTTAGGCCAGTAAACAGCTGTGCTGTGAAATTAAATAAGAATATAAAAGTTTCTGAACAGTTTACTTGCCGTTGTACTCATGCCCTACATTGTTACTTATGTTGGTTTCAGTTGTCAGCTCTTCGGCAGCATTTATTCTGTCACAGTTTGTTAAAAGAGGAAGTGTAACCAGGAAGACTGCGGTCCATTGTTGCATTTGAAGAATGTTGGTATATCTACTTGTAGGGAAATTCCACCATTTGAGGGTTTCATGTCTTTGAGATGAGAACTATGATAGGGTGCACTGCAGAAAAAACATTTTTTACTCTCTAAAAGGACATGTGAACTGTCTGAATAGAAGTGGAATTAAATATTTTTTGTCATCGTGATCAATTTCATTGTCATGAAATGCAGTTGAAGCATATCATGGACTGCATCAGTTTTTAAAGAACACCCTCTGCATGTTTCATTACAGCACAGACTGGACAGACACATGGAAACATATAGACAAGAACAATATAAAATATATAGTCTGAATAAATACATTTTAAAAAACAGCACAAATATCTTAAGAGGAAATATGTTATACTCAAAAAAAGTACTTTTTAAAAGGACTGCTATATGAATAATAGTGCAATAACATTTGGTTTGCAAACTTGGCTTTTAAACAAGTAAGGAGCTGTTTTTTTTTTCAAAGCCGGCGCTCAGTCCACGCTCACCGCGCCACGAACAATGAATGCCTGATTCAGACGCTTTTATCCAGACTAGAATTATCCAGAGAGAATTTAATTTAGGAAGCACCACCTCCTCCCTCCGTGTTTAAGCTCCATGTCTTCGACGAAAACGGGCGCAGCTTGTTAACACCAATGCATGCCATTGCGGTAGCGTGGTATAGCCCAGCGTTTCTCAAACTATGGCCACGGACCGGCGCCGGTCCGTAAGAGCGTTGCTGTTGGCCCGCGAAACCTCGGTTCTGCACCAGTAAAAATTCTGTCAGATCCAGCTCTGATTTGAGCGCTACCGTTACTGCGCTCCCGTCCCGGCCCCTCGACTTCATGGCCCATACCTTGTTTCAGCAGTCTAGAAGGTTCAGCGTTAAGCTCTTTGTCTCTTTTAGGGGGATTTCACATATCGCGTCTTTTGCGCACTCAAGTCCATTATTTTAAATGTCGACGCGCG
>JBBMFX010000037.1:6318774-6343462 GCA_037832545.1 Rhabdalestes septentrionalis | reverse complement strand
TTGTCTCTTTTAGGGGGATTTCACATATCGCGTCTTTTGCGCACTCAAGTGCATTATTTTAAATGTAGACGCGCGGCACGTGCGTTCATAACGGAAGCGACGCGGAAGCCACGCGCCTGTTTTTTTCAGGGGTGTCCGCGCCGCGTTGAGTTCAAAACACCTCAACTTTTCAGAATGCCGCAAGCGCACCGCGGGTCATGTGACAACATTCAACCAATTAGCTTCCTTGCCTTTTCCGTTATACTGACCAGAGACCAGAGAGTAGCCCTGTTTACTGATGCTTGGGCCAATTTTTCCTAAAATATAATCCAGTTGGTCCTTTTTAAGTTTGAAATAGGCTTTGAACCTCCCGTTGTCCAGGTGGAGCTCCTGGATCAGCTGGTGAAATTCATTTTGGGAATGCCCCCTTACTCCAAACTTTTCACGAACACACGCGCGTTAAGAGAGCTATCAATAAATCATGGTTTTCAAAGCAATTGAGTCTGGATTCTTTTTCTCGGAGGTGTCCCCCAAATAGTGCCCTTCCTCTCCACGTTTCTGTGCGAGACCACTTTTCTGAACTGGCAGTAGAGCTTAGATTCTCTTCCTGAACCCAAACCCAGCCCAAGCCGGCCTGGCTTGGGTCAGGTCGGGTTCATTTTTTGGGCCTGATCTCAGCTGTAACTTGCAGCCATGAAAAAAAGGGACAGAAACAAAAAAGGTAGGCCCGAACAATAACACATTTTGCTGGACGATAAATTGTCCCAGAAATTATTGCTATAAACAATAATATTGTTGTTGTTTCCATTTTCAGCTGATGTAATGATAATGGCATAATAATGCAAATGCACCCTTTCAAAGATACATAAACCTTGACTTCTAAAGATCACATAACACTGGGAGTGGAAGACATTGTCAGACAGTCAGTATACCTTGACTTTGTGTGGCTTAAGGCAGGATCTCTCAGGAGTAGCAATTTGTCCAGCTGTGCTAAATTCTAGAGGTGTCTCTATACTTTTGTCCTAGTCGATCGTTTTAGTCTTAATAACTCCAGCTCGCTGGGGGGTATTATGGCAAACACGGGGTCACGGGAAGCTCTAATTGAGCCCTATTTAACTGTGAAGTTTCCCAGAGATTGGTGGTTGCCCTGTCTGGAAAAGCCACGAGCAATGAGTTCATGTTAAAACCGGACTGGCTCTCTGCACTTCTAAAGGTCTTTCTGTAAATTTAGACTCTTCTCATTTAAATAAAATATATTTACACCTGATTATACTATTACTTGGCTATTTTTATTATCAGTATTACAAACGTAGAGTTTTTTCAGCTCCGAAGTGCACCAGACCGCAAGACGCTATTGAAGCATGTCTCACATAACGCTTCTGAGGATAAACGAGGAGAAATGAGACTCAGAGGTTCTGGCACGTTCCCAAAAAAATGCAGATCTCTGGAGAAAAATGTTTTTCCCGTCCTGTAAGTGAGACAACCATACGCAGTGGCATAAGCGGTATTCGCAGCTTAAATGTGTACCTAGTTAGCATGTTCTCACCATGTGGCTAGCTAGCTATTAGGCTAACCCACAAGAGAGTTAATGCCTCATTACCCTAAGGAAACGAGAGGGGGCGGTAGAGACCAGTGTACCACAGTGAATTCCGTTGGCAAGCAAATAAATGAAAATTATCGTGGCCGGAAAATTATCGACCTCATTTTAATTATCGTGCAATTAATTAGTTTATTGTTTATCATGACAGGCCTACGCGTGGGGGGACTGTGGGGGCGCTGGATGTGTTGTTTTATACAGGGCCCTGCAGCCCCAAAGCCTGATATGACTGGTCCCAAGGACTAATATGTTTGAGAAACGCTGGTAGAGTCAAAATCTCTACTGTTGGCCAAATTCACACCGTTTATACCACCCACTCCTACGTTAAAGTGATAATAACACATTATCTAACCCAGCCCTACTAATAACACAAATGGTGTTTAGGAGTACGTTATTACATGTAATAGCGATCAGTAGTATATATGCCGGGGTGTCAGAAGCATTTTTAATGTGAGGGGGACACATTGGTCTATGTGTTGGGGAGGGGTTTGGGTGGGTGGGTGGATGGGTTACTGCATGCGTGCACTAGTCTCGGCCCTTTAAGGGGGTGGGAGCAAAACCTGGAGCAGATTTACAGTGGTATGTGTATTCTCCTATCGATTAAGTGGAATGGTACTTTTCAGTTAAGACAGCATACTGTGGAGTGAATGATCAGCATTGTCCATGAGGGACTGAATGAAAGCAGTGCATATATAGTGCAGTGCAGTGCAGTGTGATTTGATTTTTAAATGTGGGACCATGAGTACATTTCCACTGTCAAACTAATCACTTGATTAGGCATTAACATGATTAAAATCAATTACAAAATCGTCAATTCAAATGGGTTTCCCCATCAGTCTGCTCAGTGATTACAGTGCGATTTTATTGATTAACATGTTCTCCGCACTCCCTTATTGCGTCATGTTTTATAGTCTGAAATTCTCCTCGAGGAGGGGCTGTGTGAGGGGATAAACACATTTCCTACAAGACACAGACACACAGTGGAGTCTTGCATTGTCCCATGTAATATGGTTATATTTTTTGCCTGCTGTTCATTCAAATATTATGCAGCAGCATTATTGTGAACTTCATATCATTAAAAGTGATGGGATGATGTTGGATTATTTTGTTTTCACTTCTTTGAATTGGAGTCTCTTGACCACAGATTTGAATTCTCTGTACCATAATAACTGTCTGTGTTTGCATACATTCCCATCTCCACTAAGCAGTCCTTAAATATCTGTTGCTGGTGCAGTGTTCATTTCAGTGTCTGTTCTTTTCTGTTTTGTTGAAGTCTTTATGCTTCTTCCGCCTTCTGTTGTAAAACTATATCTCAGGAATCAGGCATCTTATTTATCTGTTTCCAATCTGCTCTGCTGCAAAAATCTATATGCACAAATGTTGAAAAACATTGTTGCTTAAAGGTATTTCCTCATGATATCACTGTTATTTCTTGCATTCATGTAATGTTTGTTTGTCAACCTACATTGTTAATGTATTGATCACATTAATTGATACACCATAACATTTTAAAGACTAAAGACAAAATCATGTGCTTTCACAGAACACTGGGTTAGCTTGGGTGACATCAGCTTACACATCAGCAGGAAATAACCTAATATTATCAACAACAGGGCAGTTGTTCTGTGCTTAACGTTGACATTTTGTTTATCTCCGATCTTAACTTACAGAGCGTGCCCCACTCCCTCGGAACATGATTGAAAACAGCATGTTTGAGGAAGAGCCAGATGTGGTGGACTTGGCAAAAGAGACCCCCACCTATCCTATCGATTCAGATGATGTGGTCTATGAGCCGCGCAGTTCCAGGCTGCTGGTGCGAGGCCTTGGAGAAAACGAACTAGACGAAGAGGAGGAGGACTACGAATCCTCCGCCAGGCTTCTAGGAATGTCTTTCATGAACCGAAGCTCCAACCAGCGCAGTGCTGCCTCCTGCTACACCCGTCAGCAGCCCCCCGGCTCCTGCTCCATGCCTTCTGCGAAGAAAACCGTGGTGGGGATCTTGGTCTTAATTTTGGTTGCCTCAATCACCATGGTCATCTACTTCCTTCCACGTTGCACCTTCTCCAAAGATGGCTGTCACAAAGCCAACTCCTCCATGGAGCTGATCTATCATGTTGCGTCAAACGGAGAACTTTTCCCATGGACAGACCTCAGACTTCCCGCCAGTGTGCATCCTGTTCATTATGAAATCGCCCTCTATCCCAACCTGACCGCCATGACCTTTAATGGGAGCGTGACCATTACCATGGTGGTCCTACAGGAAACCAAGAAGATTGTTTTGCACAGCTCTGACATGAAGATACTCAAAAGCACTTTCCAGGATGCAGAGGTGAAGATCTTGGAGTACAAACCCTGGCAACAGATTGCCATTAAGTTTTCAGAGGGACTCAAAAAGGGAAAGGAATATGTCTTGAAAATTGAGTTTAAAGCAAACCTCTCCACCAGCTACGATGGCTTCTATAACAGCTCTTATATTGACACGGCTGGGAAAAAAAGGTAAAAAATGGTTGTGTGATGTCAAAAAGGATGGGAATTGATGTTGGGTTGATGCTGACATTCAGTTTTTTCAGACACATATGTACCAGGGCAGATAAATTACCTCTTAAAATCATTTAATAACACGGATTTATGTTATTATATGCTGCTCTGCTCTAATGTTTTTGGAAAACAGAAAATAAATAATCAAAAATCAGTTTGAAATAGTGTTCAAATGTGTTCTATCTGTTGACAATCTTTTTTATTTTAGCAGCAATCTAACCTACTGATAGGATACTGTTATCATTGTACATGCCAGTTTGATCAGTTTAACAGTTTAATTGAAAATGTAAATATGTTATTATTTTAAAACACTATTTGCATTTTGTTCTCTCGCTCACTCCCTCCCTCCCTCTCTATCCCCTCTATCCTCTCTCCCTCAGAGTTTTGGCTGCTACTCAGTTTGAGCCCTTGGCTGCCCGCAAGGCTTTTCCTTGTTTTGACGAACCTGCCTTTAAAGCCAGTTTTCTGATTAAGATACAGAGAGAAGCGGAATACATCAGCCTTTCAAACATGCCTAAGGTGATAATCCTTTTTCAGTAACTGCTGTGACAGTAACCTTGTTTGCTATATAAGCATTTTGAGGACATATGCATATGGTCACATAAAACACTTCTGTATTCTATATGTATATTCTATATCTTCACACATGCACATAAATGTATGTCTATTTTGCGCTGTGAAAAAAGACTTAAGCACGTTTATTTTCCAGGTTAAAACTACTAACTTGTCTAATGGGCTTTTTGAAGATGAGTTTGAGAAGAGTGTAAATATGAGCACTTACCTTGTGGCTTTTATTGTGGCCAACTTCGAAGGCGTCACTAAAAACGTGTCAAACACTCTGGTATGTATGTCTTTTGCTTCTTGCTTGTTAGGAATTGATTTGAAACCACTCCAGTTATTTCATTTGTAATAAACTTTGTTTCATGTATATGTTCCCAAGGGGGAAAACAAAAACAAAACAAAACATATATTGACTCACGTGTGCGGGATAAACAGTAAAATGGCAGCAGTTTTCAGTATTCACAGCTCAAAAAACCTACCTAATTTAAGTTACTTTATACTGGATCTCGAAGTAACACAACTCGGGTAAAGGAGAGTTGTAATGGTTCTGGCACCAATGGTGAAGTGGAAAATTCTGAATTTGGATGCATACCAATTCATTCATGTATTTACCCATAAGAGTACTACAGTAAAAACAAAAGTCAAACCCTATGAATGTGTGTGTGTGATATGTATATCATTTTCACATAGTCTCATATTTTCTACAGGTATCTGTATATGCAGTTCCAGATAAGAAGGACCAAGTTCATTATGCACTAGAAACCACCGCCAAACTGCTGGAATTCTACAACACGTTCTTTGACATCAAATACCATTTGCCAAAACTGGGTGAGACATGTCTATCTGTGCAGTAACACAACAAAATAAGACCAGCCCAGCCCTGTGTGTAAAGAATGTTTCTTGTTTCCAATTTTATGAATTAAAGTAATTTTTGCCTGGTTTTGTGACCTTAGTATGATTTTTATTTAATAATAGACTTAGTGGGCATTCCGGACTTCCTGGCTGGAGCTATGGAGAACTGGGGACTCATCACATTCCGGGAGACAACTCTACTCGTGGGCAATCATTCCTCCCCCATAGACAAGCAGCTAGTGACCTCTGTTATCGCCCATGAACTTGCGCATCAGGTGCACAATTTCACTAGTTTTCTACTGGTTTTGAATATGTTTCTTAGAAATTGCATTGAGGATACTTACAGTTAAAGGGATACTTACATTACATGTCAAAGCAACTTCCCTTATTAATGTGTTCTATCTTGTTTGTTTATAATGTGTATTGTTTTAGTGGTTTGGAAACCTCGTCACCATGCGCTGGTGGAATGATCTTTGGCTGAATGAAGGTTTTGCAACCTACATGCAGTACATGTCTATTGAGAAAGAGTTCCCAGATCTTGAAATTGTGAGTTTTTAAATTAAATACCATTATCATTCATTAATACTTGACTGTTAATGGAGCTTTGTGTAAAAACATAAGTAATGCTGCTTTTGCTTGGATAGACAAAGTGGTTTAGGATAAAAAGCCTCTCACAAAAGCACATTTGAGTCTGCATGACTACACTTTTCCTTTTGGCCGGTGTTTTATGGTGGGTGAGCTAGTGGTAGATGGGCGTTGATAGGTTTTGACCTGGCCTAAATGATCTCCCTGAATCAGTTCAGTTGCATGTTTACATTTATACTGGTTCCTCATTTTCAGGGCAACGAATTCTTGAGTGTTCGTTTTAAGGCCCTGGCCAAAGACGCTCTGAACTCATCCCATCCTGTGTCAGCAGACGTGACCACTCCAGAACAGGTGGCCGAGATGTTTGATTCAGTGTCCTACGAGAAGGTACTACTGTTTTCCCAGATTCATTTTTTTATTGTCACTCAGCCCATCCAACACAGCTCAACATATTTTCTGTACCTTTCAGGGTGCATCCATTTTGCTCATGCTCAAAACAACGCTCAGTGAGGAGGCATTCAGGAAAGGTGTTATAGAGTATTTGAAGAAGTACACAGGGAGCAACACGGAAAATGCAGATTTGTGGAACAGCCTTTCTCAGGTAAGACCTCCTTCTGCTGCAAGTATCTACTGAATCAAATCATTTAAATGATTGCCAATTTGATGCATTTGACTTTGTTTGACAGGTGGCAAAGCAACCATTCGACATTGCCCAGATGATGAACACTTGGACTGTACAGAAGGGCTTTCCGCTGATCACTGTGAACAGAACTGGCGCAGAAGTGAATCTGAGACAAGAACAGTTTCTCCTGAATGCCAGCATGAACACCGATCACAGGTATCCATTTTTAGCTTGAGAGTTGTCTTAAATGTTGTAAGGGAAAATGTGTTCCCTGTATCTACAAGGAATGGGAGCAGAACAAGCATAGAATAATATTATCCTTCAAGCTTTATATGACATTATTTTGGATATTTTGAATGTTGCTCTAGTATCAAACTATCCAGTGTGTTAAAATCGAACTTTTAAACTTAGTAAGCATTTCATTATAAATACTTGAAAAATACATTCTTTGTTAAGAACATTTATCATCTCTTGTAAAGTGTCCATTTCTGAGCGATGAGGTTTTGTACCCACAGCAAAAATGAAATTATATATTATAGTCTAAGCAATCAAGTTAGGATCAGTGTGATTTTGATTTAGCGATGCAAAGCTATGTAGCCTTGAATGCCTTGGTCCACAAAATTAATCACCAAGGTCAAACAGGCATGGGATTTACCATGGTGATTATTTGCAAACACATCAAATCTAATTAAGCCAATGAAAATCAGCTGAGGCCTAATTCAACCATGGCTTTGTTCTTCTTAAAGCAAACTGTGGCACATCCCCCTCACGTATGTCAACGACACTTGTAGCAGCTCCAACACTTGCAAGCAAGTGTTTCCTTTCAAAGAAAAAACAGGTAAATATTGTCTTGATTTCATTCCTTATGCTAGAAATGTTGTATCCAGTTTTGATATTGTTGCTTAGATACAATTTAGTCAACATTGAGCTGGGGAACAGAATTAAATTTTGCAGGTCTAGAGCGAATTGTGAATCCATGGAGCAAAACACAGCATATATTCATTTAGAAGTAGTTGAACATGTTTTTTCAATTCATGTTTTGTTTTTTGTTTTTTTTCCAGCAACTCTTAAAATTCGAGAGAGTGTAAAGTGGCTGAAGTTTAACTACAAGAATAGTGGCTTCTACATAGTGGACTATGGAGCAGATGGCTGGAGGGCATTGATTGAAGCCTTAAAGGCCAACGTGACCGTTCTTCCTCTCGAAGACAGGGCATCTCTTATCAATAACCTCTTTGCCCTTTCAAGGTAACTTTTTTGTCTGTTTGTTTCAAAGAGTATTTTTATAAATGAATTGAGAAATCCAAGACATGCAGTCAGAAAAAATGCATATGCAAAATAGCCTGTTTTCAAAAATCATGTTCAGAGCTTGCAGATATAAAAGCCAGACTCTTAATGAACATTCCATTCCATTGTTTGGTTGTAGGATGGACAAGGTGCCCTTCAAGCAGGTGTTAAATATGTTGGAGTACTTAAAGAGTGAGACAGAAACAGCTCCATTGACTGAAGCTCTGAGTCAGCTCACCCATATCTTCAGGCTGCTTGACAAAAGATCTGACTTGTTATTGGTGTCCAGGATGAAGGTATGTGTTTCATTTCTATATCGCCCATAGCAGAATACAGTTTCAGAGAAAGGACACTTTTTTCCAGTCAGGAAACTATATATAGTTTGTGTTTATTACCACAGGCCTATATTTTTGAAACATTTGGCAAACTGATGGACAACCAGTCCTGGGGAGAGGAGACTTCGGTGTCTAAGCAAGCCCTTAGATCTGCCCTACTAGAGACAGCCTGTGGTCTTAACCGGAGTGATTGTACAAAACATGCAAAAACGCTCTTTGATGAATGGGTGGCTTCCAATAAAACTAAACCGTAAGTTCAAATTTCTTGCTTAAAATTACGACAGGAGACTACAGATTGATTTCAAGTAAATAATATACGTTTTCATGGACTAGCTGTAGTGATGCTACAAAGTACATGAAAATCATATTGTTTGTAACTGCGAATTTTGATACGATACAATACATTTAATAAGTATGGCCATCCAGCAATACATTAAACATTATAAGGATTGTATAGTAAGTTTTGTTTATTGTTATTCAATGTTACATCAGACGTACTCAGTGGTTCTGTGCTGCTGAGAAACCAGTCTGATACAATGAGAGAAAACCTTAAGTGTCATTAGGTGTCAACTGCTGTACTGTTTTAATATTGAAAACTGATGAAATGAAGATGGAAACATTTTACAAAGTATGTTTTCAGGCATACCCTTAAAAAAATGTGTTGAATTCCACCGTAGTGTCATGCCTATATTGTATTGAAACAAGACCTTACAAATTTAAATGTATAGAAACTAATTAAGGCCTCATGATTTCTTGCTAAAATTCCAGTTTTATGTCTTGTTTCAGTCCGGGTCTCGTGATTTATGTTGGAGACATTTTGATTTTTGTATGTAGACAGAGCAATTGAAAAAAACACAGCTTTTCTTTAGAAAGAAACTCCTCCAATCGGCCTGTTATAAATATATCGGCATAGTTAGAAAGACATGTTAAATACATCTGTACAAATCTCTTGTTCCAGTATTCCTGGAGACCTCTTGAAAGCGGTCCTGTCTGTCGCAGTCCAAACTGAAAAAGGCTGGGAGGTGTTACTTGACACTTACAAACACTCCATCTATGACTCAGAGAAACGCAAGACACTAGAGGCCTTGGCCAGCACACAGGATATGCGAAAAATTGTGTGGTAAGGCTTTGGTCCAAATATCTCACCTCTTAATTTAGTGGCATGCAGAGGCTTCTTGGTCACTTTGTTTTTTTTAAGATGAATCCTTTTCCCTGTTAGGATCCTACAAGCTGGTCTTGATGGAAGTGATATTCAGACTCCTGAGCTTCCGCTAGTGATTAACACAGTGTGTAGACATTTTGCAGGCTACCTGTATGCTTGGGATTTTGTTAAGGAAAACTGGGATAAACTCACCCAAAAGTAAGTGCAGCATATACTTCTGAACACTTTGGGCCATGTTAAAGTGTTTCAGTTTGGTTTAGATCATTCCATGCTTGTTCTCATTTCTGTTCAAGATTTCCTGTTGGTAGTTTTGCCATGCAAAGCATCATCATGTCCACAACCAGTCAGTTCTCCACAAAGATGCATCTTAAGGAGGTGGGTTCCACAAAGATCAGATCTAACCAATCTAAACTTTCACTTCTTTGGTATTCGCATGTTTTGGTGATAGATCAGTTCGCAGTTTGAATAGACCAGTTATGAAGTATTATGTTTCCCCCATACCCCATTACTTTAGTTCTGGCTTATATAGCTAAGATGTAATGGTAATGTTAAGTGACTCACAGAGTTGGTAAGAGATTTGCTTATGTGTTTTCAGACACTGCATGGTGACCTGGTGTCTGTAAATTTGCACTAAATTATATCAAATGCTGTATGGATGTGCCAGGTGTTAGATCTTTCAAAGCAGCCATTTATAGTGGTGCACATGGGGCATTAACCAACTGATACAGGGCCGGAGTAGTACTATTGCAGAGAATTTTATTTTTGTTGTTCAGAAAGGCCTGTGGGTGCAGGATTTCTTTCCAACCAAGCAGGAGGCGCACTTGATTCCACCTCTGTAATCAGTTGGTCTTAGTTTGCAGTTACTCAGGTATGGCTTCTCTTTGGTTGGAACGAAAACCTGCCCCTACAGCCGCCCTTTCGGGACAGGTTTGGAAATCCCTGTGTAAGGGAAAACTATGCTAATATTAATGTTTTTCCCACAACTTTCTCTTTAAAACACTATGATTTTATTCTTTCCTCAGGTTGAGTGGTTCTTTGGCTCTCTGAAGGAGAGAGGATTACAAATGAGGAGCTTTCAGGAGGCCACTGAAACCATCAAGCTGAACATGCGATGGATGGACCGCAACCTGGTCACACTCAGGAATTGGCTGTAGCCTCAGATTCCTATAGCAGCCTCCCTGTTGCACACCTCCCCCTCAGGTGATGTGGCCGTGGACCTGTGAGTGACGTTACAGTAACATACAGCCTGAGCCATACGTGTGCGGAGATGGGCCTGGTCCAGGGATGATTGAGTATTTAGTTGTTTTTTTGGTTTGTTTTTAGGTTTTTTCAGTTATTCAGTTTCTTATCCACTCCAGTGCTAATTTACCCTTTCTAAGGAGTAAACTGACTAGCTGGCTAGATTCTAGATTGTTCCTTGAAAACGGAAGGTTACGAAAAAGCCCATTACCTGATGAATGGAACAGCCGCTTTGTAGTTTTATGTGTTTTGTAAAAAATGTCAGCACTGTGTTGTTTATGGGCTTCCGGTTTTGTGGGTAAGTGATGATGCACATGCCTGTTTTTGCCCTCAAGCAATGCTTGCTGCTTCAGGTCACGTGGGAAACTTGCTGCTTTGAGGTGGCTTCATGACAGCCCATCTCCACACATGTGTGGCTCTGGCCTACGAACCTGTTTGCACTATTAGGAGTTCCAGCTTGCTCAGGGCTACTCTGGTTGGTTTCTGAATGATGACTCATTTGAACTCATTTGCTTCCTACTGCTGTCAATGGCTACAGACCAAACCTCTCAGCAGTATCTTTTCAACATGCCTTTCGCCTACGTTGCCAAAATAAAGCTAGACAATTGAGGAAAGGGGAATTTGAATTCTGAAATCCTGCTATGGTGGAATTATGATAATAGAACTCTATAAGAGTAATGCACCTGTGGTGCTAAGATAGTGTATCTGTTTGGATATGTGGAGACAATCAGTGTTTTGGTTTTTTTTTGAAGGCATCTGCAAAAGCCTCTCATTTATGAGTTGCTGCCCCCCCTTATGTACAGTTTAAAGAGTGCATAGTCATCTGGAATTTGCAATGCCTGTAGCTGGTACTGTGTAAATACTCTTGCCTTAGCAGTTTTCCATACAAGCCTCATCCTTTGCTTTTGTGTTTAAGTTCGAGCATTTGTTATAGTTTGGTGGTGTATATATTGTTTCTTTTTTTGTTGTTTTTTTTTGTTTGTATTGTTTTAGATTTTTTGTGCAGACTTGCACATAGTGAAGCTTTTATTTGCCTTTACAGAGTTTATGATGAAGCTTAGGATCTAAGTGTGTTTTTATTTTATAATTTGCTATGCATTTGTAAAAAGTTGAATATAAAATCTTAATATAATATTAACTGAAATTGCATCAGGAAGAAACATGTTGAAGAATGTCGTACAGTGGACTTGGGAATTATTGGTACCTGATAATATATTTGAGGAACAAACGTGACATATATATTTACTTTTATGTTCATATATTAATATACATAAATTCCAAAAAATATTTCATTTTATTTTATTTAGATTGACAAGCAATGTTTGCTCTAATGCCCAAATGACTGACAGTTCTCAAAAGGCTGTCTGCAATATGTCTTGGCAAAAATTATGTGAAAATGATCCAGAATGCTTAAAATGTCAAAGTCAGCCCCCTAACCTAGGAGCTGTCCATCTGTCCATCAGCGTCAAGGACCACTGAGCATTCTGCAAGTAGAAGCATCAAAAATAACCTTACAATGTGTTCTCCCTGCCTGATACAATATTACGGGTAAGGTTTTACTGCAGTCTCTCCCAAGGCAAACTCCCCAAGGTACTAAAATCAGGGTTGCTACTAATTCTTTGAAAAGCGTAGGTTTCTTTGTTGTTTTTACCTTTATTTAATGACTTCAAGGGCCCACATAATGGGGAAAATATTTTTTCCTGCCTTTTTTTTGATGGTAGAGGTACCAGAATCTGAATATGTCAACCTTACTGATCGCAGATGAAATTGCTTGAAAACATTGTTCCATGTGTGGAAACTAAACTGCAGATACAACACATAATTTTTTTGTGATATCGCAAACCAGAACAAACAGTCTTTAGCAATGACTGAACCAGTCAAAGATCCGGACAGAACAATTTTTGAATGAGGCGCAATTCAGGGTAAGAGTGCAGCTCATATAGACAATAACATAAACAGCCTGTTTAATCATAAGGGATAAAGGTTGGAAATTATCATGTAAAAACATTTTCAAATGGTTTTGATGAAAACCAGATACACTCTATAACTGAACAAAAAACCAAAACTAGAGTATGAGCCATTTGAGGATGAATAATCTCTTAAATTGAGAAATGCGTGATTTAACGTACACCGAAAAGGCACTTGTTTACTGACATTTACCCTGTATCCTCATTCACTTTATCTGTCATACTTACCAGTGTCCATCAGTGGCAGGCATGTCAGTGACTGAGAATAATTCAGCAAACAAATATATTCAGGTGACTGTGTCCTGTGGCCAGAAACTGGGTGTACTAGAATTTGTCAAACACAAACTGTCCAGCATTAAAAACTATGTTCAGTAACTTTGCCTCTTCAAGTTAGATATGTCTGATAAACTGGACATTAAGTATTTGCAGTAGCAACAGCTGTGACTGGTCCACACATAAGTAATAACTGCCCTTAAATGGTCCTGTCCAGCGATGCACTATGAAGGGCAATTATATAGTAAATGGAGCTGGTTAAGTGAACAGTGAGTGATGATACAGTTAGGTGATTATAATGTAAAGTGCTTAAATAAATTTGGTCAAAGGGTGCCAATAATTCTGGAGTCAGTTGTAATATGAGCATTTCTAGGGCTTAGTCTCAGACTCCAGTTAACTCCAGTAGAATATAATGGTGACACATGCAATTGCTAACTACTGTTGAAGGGACAGTTTGAATGACTCTGCGTTTTCATACCTGATCACTGAAATGACTGTGAAGGCACAAGTTGTGGTTTTTCACCTGACAACATGTAGACCTGTCACAGCGCCTATACTGTGTTATTGCCTTGTTAGAGACGCAGTGACGGTTTCTACTGAATGTATAAACAGTTTTTGTTTTGTGTGGGAATACATCAGTGACAGGCTTTATGATTGTATCTCCAATGCAGCTGATGGTGTGCACCACTACCACCAATCCCAGTAATAAACAAATGGACAAATTTCAAGTCAAAACTAAAGCGCTGTCGATGAACTACCCCTCAAGCGTTCAATGATGCCTGTAACTCAGAGGTTGTTATGATTGCAATGGCCATAAATGCTTCTCAGTCAGAAAAATCGCAAATATGAAAATAAATGTCCTTTCAAATTAAAATTACAGACAGGAGCTTCTGAAAGAATTTTATTGTCTGAGTCACTGACTGTGTTGCTCAGAAGCTGAATCTCGTGCTAGGACTTTGTATTCCCGACATCCAGTTAAAATGCGTTCCAGTTCTTTAATTGCAGTTTGAAATGTGAAAAGCCTGACTTAGATTTTTTTTTTCTTCTTACGTGTACATGGTCCTCTGAATTGTGCAAATAATATTCTTAGCCATATTCCATACAATCCTTATCCCTTATTTTTAGTTTTTAAAGTTTGTCCTGACATCCAAAGCTTTTACTTGGGATTTTGCCGGACGTTCGTTGGGGAAATCACTGAATTTGACTGTATTAAGCTTCTCAGGACATAAGTTGGCTGCTACAGGTCCATTGGGGGAAAAAATACTTTTTTTTACATTTTTTTAAACAAAGAAGACAATTATAAAATAATAGTTAATTGATGCAAAGAGAAAATAAAAAGGTTTATTTTAATTTTGACCTCAGATGTACATGCTTGACTACGAAACTGGGATAGTGGATCTACCTTGAGCTTAGTATTCTTTGACTACAGAGGACTTGAGCACAAAAACTTTGCGTTTCAGGAAATGGGACCATCCACGGAGCAAACAAATGTCTCAGTCTCTGCTGTTGGTGGTATTGGTGCACCCTCATGTCTAATATAAACCAAACAAAAAGAAACTGAATACTTATAAGGGTTTATGTGCAAAACTTCTATTACTATTAATATGACCTTGTTTCTGCCTTTACCCAGTTCACCCCTGTCAGTTTATGGACTTTCGCTTAAGGAACACCTTTATTTTGAGTTCCCCCTATGGATGATATCCAGATACTTTAAATGTAACAAACTGATTTATCTAATCTGTTCAAAATTATGTTTTGGCTTGAGGTTAAATTTAGGTTTAGGGTATGTTTAATCAAATCAATTGTGTTAGATTTGATTTCCAGTTGCATTTGAGATATTTAGATGAATGGTGTTTAAACTGGAAAGTCTTCAGGGGCAACTCAAAATGAAGTGTTACCATATTGTGCATCACATCCATCTGTTTCTGGGAGATTCTTATTTTCCTCAATGAAAATGTTAGGTAGGGCTAAGAGACGTGTGTGCAATTGCAGTTAGCTCTTCAGCTCCTGTTCCATTGATAAGCTCTTCAGCAGTATCAGATGTCTGTGCACAGATGTTGACTGAATATGTATTTCCTTTCACCTGCTGTAAAAAAAAAAAGACTTCTGTTTATATGTGTCTTTAATGATGATATTGCTATTTTTGTCTAATATGTTTTTTTTGTGAATGCGCATAGTTGCTTTGGTTATCTGTTCGAACCTCATTAGATGCTGTTGCCGTTCAGTGCTTATCACGACTCATCTGGGAATATTTTGTCTCTCTGTGTTTCTCTATCTCTCATATTGTATTCATTCTTGCCCTTTCTCACTCTTACACCTTATTTTATTATGCGCAATAGCTTTACACTGGATTTGACCCATAACTTTCAGACGTTATTAAACATAAATGAAACTGTTTAATTGTTTTTTTTTCTGGAAAGGAAAAGACAACAAATGTAAATAAACTGCCTTTATAATGTCTGATTTCTTTCTTTAGTCTTCTGCATTATTACCTGTAACTGTGGTCACTCTCACTAGAGGGCACTGTTCTATAGGGAGCAGCCTGATGTCGAGCTTTACAAAGGAGTAGGAAAACCTAGAGGGGTGTGTGTTAAATCAATTACACTTGCATGGATATCTCTGCTTTAAACTGTACAGATGTGTAAGATGCCGTTTGATTCCAGCCTATTAGTGTTGATATGTGAATTTTCTAAATTTCTGTGAAATTATTACCCAAAGTCAAGAGGATCAGAAGCCTGGTGCTGAGTTGCCAATCAGCTGCATAAAAGAAGAATTAAAGGGTCAAAGCACAAGTTCTTTTCTTGGAACGTGTTTCTTTCTTGTTCATTTTACATTACAAAGATGTTCCCTTTGGTGTGGGCTTGGGAGAAGCAGAGCTGAATAAAACAGGTGTGTAAAACCCTTTTTAGTGAAGAGCAGCACCACTAGACAAGCTTGGGTAACTTTCACATGCTCAATCACTGCAAAATGACCTTGGAATTTTGAAATTTAGCAATGCTACACCACATTATAAAGAATTTTGCAGTTTTACGTTGATTAAATTCCTCCCCCTATTGTGTGAAAGACATCATTTAAGTAAAGCTACATTGCTCAAGGGCAGGGGTGGGCAAACTACAGACCGTGGATACCACATACGCTAACACGTACGGGCGAACCTCTTACAGCGACGGGAAGTTTGGCTCTTTTCAGAGACCCGGCTCTCGTGTCAAGGCTCCTAAAAATGAGTCCTCTCTTTCGGCTCCCAAACCGCTCTTATCATCTCATATTTTTGCCTAACTTGGCAAATATGAATGCTTTGTGTGTTGATAAACCCATAGATTGTTTTACAGTTGACTTTTATAGCAATTAATGGATGAAATATTTCTTATTATTGGCTGTTTTGTTTTATTATTATGATGTTTGTGATTGACACAATTCAGGTCTCACATTGAGTGTTATTTACTGCCATGTCGGTCTTTAACGAATCTAAATCTAAAAGAATTCTTTTATAGGATAATTTTCCTCTTCGACCTACACCACAGTGAATACATTTACATAAATATTTACTGAATATTTTCATACTTCTAATTATTATAATTTACTGCTTTTTAGAATGGGAGAAAATTTATATTGAGCAGAATTAATTTGAAGTTATCAATTCGGCCCTCCAAAACAGTTCAGATTTTTCATGTGGCCCCCAGTAGAAATTAA
Organism: Rhabdalestes septentrionalis; assembly: GCA_037832545.1. NCBI lineage: Eukaryota > Metazoa > Chordata > Actinopteri > Characiformes > Alestidae > Rhabdalestes > Rhabdalestes septentrionalis. The sequence continues at coordinate 6,326,778 of JBBMFX010000037.1, read as the reverse complement.
TTGCCCAGCCCTGCTCAAGGGTATCTGGTAGTTACCCTTGGTTTCCTGGCAGTCTTTGAATTTGAACCCACAACTTTCTGATCATGTGGGCAACTCCATAGCCACCAGGCCACCAGCGGTCCCAAACAATACTGAACACCATGATTTTGTGTGGCATACAGCTCCTCAATATAGTATGTGCTCAGATACAGTGTTATACAAAAAGAATTATAATAAAGTGTGTTGTGTGTTCTATAGTGTGTTTGAAGTTTAAAATAAAGTTGCTAATTGGAACCGACCCCCACTCTAGAACTCTGTGTTGCCTTTGCAGAGGAGATGCACAACTCTATTTGGTGGTTTCTGGTGGGGATGTCACCCTCCGGGCCTCATGATGGCTGTGAGCGGCTCTGAGTACTTGCTGCTAGACTTGTTGGCCGCATGCTGCTGGCTCATTTCCAGGATGCCGTCAGGTACCAATGCTCGCTGTTGTAGCTGGGTATCCCCATTGGGAAGAGCTTTGCAAGAGTAACTGCAGGTAGACCCCATGGAACCTCACTGCTGTTCTGTGTCAGCTTCACCTTCCGCTTCCTATTCTTCTCTCACTGGCTGCTGTTTACACAATAGTCACTTCAGCTTGTTGGACCTTCCATCAACATCAGTCTTGTTTGCCATTCTAGCAGTGGAAGTTGTGTCTGCAGGCTGCAGGTGCTTACTGCTGGTTGCATTTAACTCCTAGTTCTGACTACTGGGAAAACACTAAGGAATTGTCTATCTCTTTACTTACCATTCCCTTGGCTTTAGACAGTTTTGCCGGCTTGTTCTGTAGAAACGAGCAGGTCAAACCTAACGCTTGGCACCAGTGGGACCGTACTTTGATTCCTCATGTCATAGTCTTTGCTTTCTTCTCCTTTAGTCACTGTGTGGTTAGTTATTTTAACGAGATGCGCATAAACATATGAACCCGGCTGTCAACCTGATATGTGCAAATTTCACACTATGTGCTGTCAACGGTACGACATATGGTTATCTTTCACTCAGCCATTACACAGATAAATAGACTGTTAACTGAGAATGCAAGATAGACAGGCTCTTATTTAACAATTATTTTTCACACTGCAATTAATTTTAAGGGTGCTCAAATTTTTCCCTGACGTTGCTCTGCCCTATCAGTGAGAGTGGCCCGGGTACCCCCATTGACTAGATGGTATTTGGTTGTTTAGTTGCGTCTGGAACAGCAACATAAAGGGATCAAAGTGTCTTTTAAAGTGCAAATGTTGTGCGTGTATGTGAGTGTGTGTGTGTGCCATGGATTGTCATTCTAGTGACCTTTCCACAATCTTACATTTTTGGACAGATGCCCATTCCCTCTCTTCAGTTTACAAGAATGGAAGTTGTAGCTAGTAGATGTGGGTGGTTGTGTAACATTGCTAGAATTCAGAGAATGTAGACTTGGGTACATTTTCTGCCACATGTGACGGATGGCTTAATGCCGATGACTGTAGTCTTCAAATGCCAACGCCACTATCAGAAATGGTGAGCTTTAGCATTTTAAAGATTCTGGGTCATTATGTGGCCAGACCATTTAATCACTTCTCCCAGTTTCCGTGATGGAGGTGTTCCGAATAGAAAGATTACAATGTTACAATGTTTGTAAATTACTGCATTCACCAAGAAAATTAGATATATTTTTGTAGCCACAATATCATTATCCATTTCCAGACCCCTTTCCTTCCACAATGCTGTTTTTCACCTCCTCCTTCTTACATATTTATTTTTTTATTAGATTTGGAACAGGGGTGCTTCCTGTTTGGAGAGCATCACCTTTGGAGAAATATCACATCCCTAGGAAAGTTTTTGTGTCTCTACATCTTGAATGCAAACTAATCAGAGACTATATAAAAATATTTATTCACTGTGATGAAACACCTAACTCATTATAAGCTTTTCACTGCTTTCACTCCTTTTCTTCACTCCTAAAGTTGAAAGACATGAAACAAAGAACCTTTGTTGGACACCAACCTGGAATCTGTTTCTGACGTTATACCATCCAGCTGAAGATAGGGTACATCACACAAAGGTTAGACTTCACCCATGTGTGACAAGTGCAAATCAACAGAGCCACCTCTATCCCTTCACTTCGCTCTCTGACCTGAGGAACTGAACTTCAGGATTACTGTTTTTGAAATGATATCAAAGGTGTTAAAATTGCACTTAGAGCCCAGTCACCTCAGTCAGAGAAGATTCATTCTGGGGAAAATAAAAACAGTTTGATCGGATTTGCCAGCCCCTCCTCACTTGCCTTGATCGCTCCTATCAAGACCTCAATCTTCCAGTTCAGAGCGTCCGGGAGACAGCGAGGTGCATGTTCTGAGGAGGGATTTTTTCATGAGCCACATGTAGGTCACCACTATGAGAGAAAAGGTTTTGCAGGTTATCTAATCAATATATACAATCTTAAAACCTGTGACTGTAATTTTACGTTTCACGTGTCTTAGCTGCAAACGTGAACACACGTGCAAATCTTTATTGTGCTCCTTTGTAAGGATGCCAGTGCATGTTTTTTTAACTGATAAACAACATTTTTCTTCAGTAGATTACAATTCACAGGCAGGAAGACCACTATCGTGGAGGAAAATCATTGTTTCCTAAATATAATGTTGCTTAACTGCCCAGTTCATCACCACCCCTCAGCAAGCATCACATGATGGCACATTTACAGAGGCATTTGGCTTGTGGAGTTCATGGCCAGGACATGTGCTTTAGGGTGTGCTGTTAATAAAACTAAAAAGACCAGAGTGTGTGAACACTGGTGTGAGGTCAGACGCTAATGTAAGACAAGAAGGCCTGGCTCACAACTGACGTTCCGTTTAATCCCGGAGGTGTTCAGTTGAGTTAGGTGTAAAGTGGCTATTTTTGTCCCACATGAACACAGTGCACAGTGTGAAGCAGTGGACAGCTGGCAGGGAGAAGTGTATGGAGACATTACCCCGCTCAAGGGGACATTAGAACCCACAACCTTCCAATAACCATTCACCCTAACCCCCAAACCACCAGCTGCCCTAGGTGAGGTCAAAGCTCTTCACTGGCCACTGTACCTTCATCCAAGGGGATAAGTCAAAAGCCTGACAAATAGTCTCAGCCCATCATTCCTCCCATGCCAAACTGTTGGTATGTGTGTATTTAGGTGAAAAAACGAATGTACACCTTTTTACACTTGCCCCAAATGTAGTGGATTGTTTTTGTTTAGAACTGTAGCTATGAGGCTAAAGTGGCTAATAAAAACTATAGCCACCCAAAATGTAAACTACATTCATAAGTATGTGCTGCCATATTGAAGAGCTAGATGTAGTTGTTTGAGTTGGTTAAAAGGTTTTTGGTGATGTATTTTTATCAAACATTCCTGGACTGAGTCGTGAGTGGATTCAATGTAGGCTCGAATATCAGGAGATCCCTGTGTTTGATCCACAGAGGTAATGTAGTCGTCCATGGCTGGGAGTTCAGTATGTCATTCCCTTCCAGCCTTAGAAATACTGGCAATGAATCTGCTTTACTTTCTCAGCATTGCCAAAACTGAAGTGCATGGATGTGTCCAGGATGGTTGGAGAACTTGAGGGACCACAAAGGACATAGGTCTTTGTAAAAGAGGTTCTTCACAGATATCAATATTAGCTAACATTGTTAGCATGTCTCTTGATCCATCCAGCCATTATTCAGTGGTAAAAAGATTGATAGATTAAATTGTACATGATTTTACTGATGTGTTTACAGCCTTTGAAAGATAAAGTCTTTTCCATGGACAGTGGCTGGAAGCAGCTCTGACATTAATGCAGTTCAGCAGGTCATTTCCTTCCACCCGTAGAAATACTGGCATTTTTGAAACACAGCAATGAGGAAATCTTCACTTTTTCTTTCCCATCATTACCAAGACTGCAGTTCATGGATGTATCCAGGTTGGCTGGAGAACTAGAGAGACCACAAAGGACATAGCTCGATGTGGAAGAGTTCCTTCACAGATATCAGGGTAAGATCATTTTAGCTAACATTGCTGGCATGTCTTGTGAGCCATCCAGCCATTTTTCAGTGGTAAAAAGATTGATAGATTAAATGGTAAATGTTTTCACTGATGTGTTTACAGCCATTGGAAAATAAATTATTTTCCAGAGACTGTGGCTGGAAGCAGCTCTGACATTAATGTAGTGGTTAAATGTTTACTGCACATGTAGTGCCTCCCCTCCATATGACATAATAAAGCGGCCCCTTGCAGTCATGCTCGAACCGACCTGAGTACGCAGTTTGAATGCTGTGAAATTCGTTCTTTGCCTTTAGCCCATTCACCAAGTGAAGTAGTGGAATGCCACAAACACGGGGCACCCAGGGAGCAGTGTGTGGGGATGTTACCTTGATCAAGAGAACCTCATTGGTGCCACTGGCAGTCCTGAGGTTTGAACCTATGACTGTCCGATCACAAGAGCAACTCCACAACCACCAGACCACCAGCAGGTGGTTCTCAGACCAAGGAGACCTGGGTAAGGTACCTTTTATTTTGAGTTTGATCACTTGGTCATTGTTCTTGTGTTACCAAAAGTGTAACTATCCAGGAATATGTATACCTCCAGCAGAACAGAACTGGAATTGTGGGATGGATCATGTGGCTTTGCTCTCTCTGGGTCGGTGGGTTGACTTACGTTAGAAAATTAGCAGCAGGCCTTCTGCCAACTACATAAAGGTGTTGCATTTGCATCAGGTTCAAAAGGAAGCACGTACAAGTCTTCCAGTATTGGGGGTATCACAAGATGGGGCGGAATTCAGACCAGATACGGTTAAGTTGCACACATTTGTGAATAAAAAACAAAAAGGCTTTATGGGCTATTCGAGTGACTATTGAGTTTTTAGGTTTCTTTCCAAATTGATAGACACACAGTTTCATTTCTAAACTAAAATAGCAACAATTTGAGTTAAATGTTTACAACAATTTAGGTAAAAAAATTAATTACTTGAAATTAAGTAGAAAAAGTGAGGCACTTGATTTCCCATTCATCACCACAACTTCTAATGAGCACATGCTCACGTTTCTCCTCTTTTCTCTCTTAAGAAAGACTTTGTCAACATGTTATCAGGGTTTTGTCATTCATTTTATTAAATAAATATAACTTTACAAACATCCTTTGTTTCTCACATTTACAAAACTTCACACTTTATTAGATTTGCTCATGTGCAGAAAGAGTAAAAGACCTCATATGTAGATTAGTAAAGAACAACAAAAAAAGAAATAGTTCAGAAAATGGAACAGGAATTATTGCAAGTGAAAATGCACTTGACCTTAAGTTTCACGCAAAGTCGTGTTTTGCAGGTTGGTTTGAATTTCCCGATGTGTGAACAGATGATTGGTTATCGGTGTAGAAGTCAAGGACTATGTATTGTGGGTTTCCAGAAAGGCTGTGGTTCATACTTGGTGTGGCAGTACAAGGACTAACTGTCTTTCAGGTGTGAGTGTGTGGTAATAATCTGTAGCGAATAGGATCGCTTAGGTGTGTGTGACGCCTGTGATGAGCACATCTTGTAATAAAGATATTTCTGCATTCGAACTGATAGGGCTACAGATAGTCCAGTTCAGGCGTGTGAATACAGCAGCTCTGACTGGATTGACGTGCCTGCATCATTTCTGAACACTCATATATTTGAATGAACAGAAAATACAGAAAATATATACACTCTGCATAAAAAGTGGTTTTGATTTAAACGATTTTGATAATTAAAACATTTTCTAGGTTAAATAGCTACACAGAACAGGTTCTCCTTAGAGATTATACATCATATTAATAAGCCTACTACTACTTATAATAAAAATAATTACTGTAATTATACAGAAAAGTCATAACTGTCGATTATAACTTTATAGAAGCAACTACACCATGACTAGAACAGCATGTACTGAAAGCATTGAAATGGTTCCTTGCATTGACATTTTTCACTTTTAGAATAAAACCTCCTTTTTTGTCATATAACATACTTTGGCATACATATCATCTTTGGGCTGATGGAAATGTTCCATAGTGCTACATTATTTATTTATTTATTTTTATTCATTATTTATCTATAAAATTACCATTTCAAAAACACAAAGATTTGGTCCAACAGTATCAACTACCTTTTTACACATGTTTAAAGTGTAAAACACCAAAAAGGCTGTGGGTCTTAAATATTATTCTTTCTCTCTGAGGTCCTCAACAAATCACGAAAGGTTTTATTTACATACAAGGAAATTTTGGTTAGCAAAGCCTGAGGTCTAGTGTTTGTTGCTGTGATAGTCACTGAGTAGGGGAAAACTTTTTTAGTAGTAGTGATTCATAGTGCAGATAGTTCTAGAGCAGGTTCCTCTGTCCTGGCAGTGACCACTGCATTTTCCTGTGCACTGTCTGTGCCCCTGGTGTCTGCTATCGTCCTCTCTCCAGCATCGAGTTGCTCTTGCTGCTCCGGTGCCTGGCCCTCTATCACAACCTTTACCTCCTCTTTCGCCATCTGCGTCTCCGTCTTCTGCAGCTGCGCCTCCTCCTGAGCTTTCTGCAGCTTCTCAGCTCTCTCCTCCTTCTTCATCTTCCAGAAGTAGATGAGGTTTTTCTCAGGGTAGGCAACCTTGGCCAGTGGCAGCTTGAAGATTGTTTTCGTCTCTGTTGTGATCAACAGGAACGTGAGGGCAGACAGGCAGAAGGGCCATGTGCATGCTGGGAGGCCAAACTGAAAAGGAAAACATTAGACAACTGACTGAGTAAGAAACTAGCTTGATATGGACCACACAAGTTCAACATCGTCTAGACCTGGTACACTGTATGAACAAAAGAATTGGGACACCTGACCATTACAACAGAGATTGTATTGGTGTTGCATTCAAATACATAGATTTTAATATGGAGTTGGTCTTCGCTTTGTCACTATAACAGTTTCTATCTTTATGGAACGCTATCCACAAGATTTTGGAGTTTCTGTGGGGATTTTCTGTCTTCATGGGGCTTGCTTTGTGGACAAATTTGGCATTATCTTGGCATAAAGAAGCAATAGGATTACCCTTCACTGGAAGTAAGGGGCCTAGCCCATACCCTAAATTAAGAGGTGTGTCCAAATAGATTTGTCTATACAGTGTATGTAGCCATTGTGAATTATTTAGCACTTACTGTGGCCATCAGGTTGGCGATAGCGGAGCTGAGGTAGGCGCAGAAAAACCCTGAGGGGAAATGAGAAATGAAATGGAGCTCGTTAGCGTTGTAGATGATGGCTTGGCACATAAACAGAGTTGTCTCACTGTGAGGAAATAGGAAATTGGTCTGATAGGGAGCATACCACAGGCTACAGCCAGGACATGGGTCTGCCACGTGAGAGCGTAGAACATGCCGCCGATGGCAATGCAAGCTAAAACACAGTTGTATCCCCACAGCCCAAAGTAGATGTCGCCAAATGGAGCAGCAAGGGCGAGACCTGAAGAGCACAAATCATGAAAAATCTTTTCTTTGTAGCATTAAATCACTAATCATTGATATATTGGCCCTTACAGTGTGCACGAACACACCATAGCATGAAATTCTTTCTCTGCATTTAATACACTCCTCAAGTGATGCAGTGGGCTCCCTCCAAAGAATGGGGAACCTGGGGAGCAGTGTGTGGGGATGCTACCGTGCTCAAGGTAACCTCAGAAATGACACTAGGAGTATTGGAGTACTATTAATCTACTTAGGGTTTAAATTTGACCAATAATCAAACTTCATTTCCATGAAAAACGCAGGTTGTTAGGTTAATAATACACTTCTACCAGATTTGCACTAGTTTCTTAAACCATCACAGACATATTCTCTGCTGCACTTCAGTCAGTGACTGTATGTAAGGTATCTGATTGAATGCCGTATGTGCAATATACTAATGTTATACATATTTTAATGTAATACATATAGGGATATTTATGCTTATATTTATTTTAAAATACATAAACAAATTTTAAAAAAACTTGAATTGAACTGTAAGGATTTCCTTTTCCAT